>VDFB02274014.1:0-60371 GCA_007258455.2 Sequoia sempervirens
ATAATTTAATATTATAACTTAAGTGTTTTTCCTTGAGGGGTGCGCCATCATGAAAAGGGGGCCAGTTTGATATTTAATTAAGATTTAAATATTCAGTGGAGAACTATGGAGAATTGAAATTATTAAAATATGAATATTTCATTAAAACCCTATTTTCAAGCAAATCGCACTTTTGAGCTTATTTGAGGATTTTGCATTGGGAAGTGAGCCATTATGAGATTATTGAGTTTGAAATTGATCAATTTTGGTCTGAGCCTGAGACTTTAGGGTTTCGTGTTCGATTGCCTTGGGGAACGAGCCATCTCCAACGGAAAGCAATTCAGAGAGTGTGCAATATCACTTGATCTATTGCCTACAGAGGTTTTCTCATTCAGAGTAAACTACAAAGCTTTCAGAGATTGTCTTTCATCTGAGATTCTTCAGTATTTGCATCCAGACAGTGTTTGCTTATCTTGGCGCACCATTCCAGAGGATTATACAGTGATTTTGTTGAAGGCCGTACAAAAGTAACTGCAGATCTGACAGGCCGTACTTCTGTCAGGCCGTACCATCATAGAAACACGTGTTAGCTCATCTTGAGAAGAACGCCTTTCATACTGGCTTCTCAGTTGCATCAATAGTGGCGCCTACCTTGCTGGAGTCCTTTGCAGTCATCAGATAGCAGGAGAAGAAGGTTATTAATTTCTGCCGTACCATTTTGTACCTTCAGCCGTACCAGCAGATAACAGGTTCTTTTCACAATAAAAATCATTATTCTATCTTGCATGTTGTCAGATCATTGTTATATGCAGATCATTTGATTAATAAAGGATACGCCTTCATGTCTTATTACATTTCTCAAGCAAATTGAAGTCTTAGTATTTTGATTGAATTTATTTCAATTTTCTGTAAAAGCCGTACTATTCAATAAATGCATTGAAAATCCAAAATTTGCAAAAAACACAAAAAAACTCAAAAACGTCAAAAAAACTCAAAACTACAGTCAGATTCAGTGTTAGGGGGAAACAGGGGTTTTCTACAATAATCCATGCTTGAATCAGCGCATAAACGTCATGGAAGTGCTCAGAAGGCCCGAGAGACGAGGATTGCTTGTGCTTTCGGCCAATTCTGACACTTCCTATTTTTTAGGGAATCTGCTTTTTTGCTTTTTCGTTTTTTCATTTTTGGCATTTTTGGACCAAACGGGGTTCCCCATTTTTTAGGGATTTTGCTTTTTTTATTTTTAGAAATTTCTATTTTTAGAAAGTCAACCCTGGTCAACGAGTCAACTTTCCATCTTTAGATCCAAAAATCAACCTAAAAATTGAAAAAA
This sequence comes from Sequoia sempervirens, assembly GCA_007258455.2. Lineage (NCBI taxonomy): Eukaryota > Viridiplantae > Streptophyta > Pinopsida > Cupressales > Cupressaceae > Sequoia > Sequoia sempervirens. The sequence goes on from VDFB02274014.1 coordinate 1,313, forward strand.
TCATTGAAAAATCAAAGAGAAAATAAAAAATCAAGTGAAAATCAGAAAAAGCATGGAAAATCAGTCAAAAAGCTGAGAAAAATCACCCCCAAAAGCACAAAAATCTGGAAAAATCATTGAAAACCAGTCAGATCTGAGGGAAAAATCACCAAAAATGGACCAAAGAATATAAAATTCATGTCAAAATTCTGGCTAAGTCTGGAAAATTCGCCAAGTTCAGGGTGAAGAAGCTGGCCATTGAAAAGAGGGACGAAGAGAGAAATGTCTAGGACTATGGAAAGTCCGCCCAGCCACAAGGAGAAGATGGCAAGACTCTTCTAAAGTCCGCCATGTCTAAGGAAAAAGTGTCTAAGACCTTGCAAAGTCCGCCCAGCCTTGTGGAAAATGTCTAAGACCTTCTAAAGTCCGCCCTCACTTTGGCAAGAAGCTTGCAAAGTCCGCCTTGACTTAGAAAGGTTAGGAAAGATTCCTTTGAAGTCCGCCATACCTTGGCAAAGTGCTTGGGAAGTCCGCCTAGGCATAAGGAAGGAGAGAATTTAAATTTTTTACTAAGTGTTTGGTGCCTAAAAGAGGAAAATCCAAAAATTGCCTAAGTATGGAGGCTTAGAAGGGTGAAAATCAAAATTTTGGCTAAGTATTGTAACATTTTCAAGAGGAGAAGTGCTAAGTATGAAAGGCGAGTGCTATGGAAAGTCCGCCATGTCTTGATGGAAGGTGGAAAGGACTTAAAGAAGTCGGCCTGGGACATGGCAAAGAAAAAAATGAAGTGTGCCTAGCATGAAAAGAGAAGAGAAACTAAAATTCGCCTAAGTATGGATGTCAAGAGAAAATTTTGCAAAATTGGCTAAGTGCACAGAGAAAAATGCACAAGGCAAAGAAGCAAGAAAGTCCGCCCTTGCCTAAGGAAGATAAAAATTTGTCAAGCGTCAAGGAATTTCGCCTAATAAAGATATCCAGACAAAGACTTTTCCTAGAGAAATTCATCCGAGCAAGAGAAGATTTGACTTTGGCAGAAGAAAATGTGCCCGGTGCAATTAAAAGTTCGCCATGGTAGGGAAAAATGAGGATTTGGCATAACATTTATCGACGAAATTGCTAAAATTTTAACTTGGCTAGACGAAATTGGGAATAAAATTGAAAATAAATTTTTAGCCAAAGAAAATGAAGAGAAAATCAAAATAGCCATGGGTCCAAAAACGAACGGGTTGGAATAAATTAAAATATTTTAATATTTTAATAATTTATTCCAATACCGGTATTGGCATGGTGTGATGGTTTATAGGTGGCATTGTTGTTCTTGCCACCAAGGTTCAAACCCCATTGGGGTGGTATTGTTGAATGGTTGTATCCGGTTCATAGCTCCGGTCAAAAGCGTTTACCCCTTGAATTAAAAAAAAAAAAAATTTATTTCCAATACTTAGAAATTTAAAAAGCCTTGGACAAAATTAAATTCGCCAGACGAGAGTTGGGAGAAAATAAATTGCACCGAACAAAGATAAAATCCGATGGGCAAAATTAAATTCGTTGTGAATTTAAAGTTGGGAAAATTGAATTTAATTGAATATTTAATGTGTTTTTCAAAGTTCAAAAAAATAAAGATAAACATCTAAGCAAAATTGAATTTTTGAGAATCAAAGAGATTTGCTTGGATAAGCTCGACATGGATTCTTTTCGATTGCCTGTTTGAACAAGGGAAAACAAATCGAGATCGAGAGAGAAGGCAGTTGCTAAAACAAATCAAGTTCTTCAGCATTATAATCAGTTTGAGCAACTCATTTTTCACAAACACAGCTGAAAAAAAGTTAAATCTCTCTCAAAATTCTAAGATAGTCAATTATTCAACAGGCAAGATCGAATCTCCCAGAGGAAGAAGAAATTTTATGCTGAAGAAGAATTTTCTCGAGAAAGGGAAAGATTTAATTGCTGAAAGTTGAATTCTTCTGTGCAAGAGGGGCGCACTTCATCACTTGCTTTTTGAGTAAATTATCAAAGTTTAAATCTGATTTGCAGCCAGGGGTCTTTTACTGAGGTTTGATGTTCAGTTGAATAGATTCGCCATTCTTCTTCTATCTTTTTCATCTTAGCAAAAGATCTAGCTAAAATTTCAACTTCACCCATTTACTTTCAGCTTGCTTTTTCGCAGAAATTTAATTATTTAATAAGCTGAAAGTAAAATTTTCAAACCCAAGGCATGAAAATAAATTATTTAAAAAATCTCTGTATTAATGTTAATATTTTTGACTGGAGGTTGATGACCACGGTGGGCGAATCATCCAAGAAGGCAGCAATGAAGTTCGCCAGCAAAGGTGTCCAGCGAGAGTCTAAAATTAATTCAAAATGGAAAAATGTCGCAGACACTAATCTGAGACATGTCGACTTCGAAGAGTTCAAGAAAAGAGTGTATGGGCAAAACGGACTTCCAACACCAATTGCCAGAAGAATGGTGAGAAATGGAATATTTCAGGCAGCTGGATTCCCGCCTGCGATGGATTGTGCAGAATTGATGGTAAAATGTGCTATCAACTATGATGCTTAGAAGAGGCAAATCATTGCACCTAACAGCAGAATTTTGGCACACTTGAGCGAGGTGGCAATTCAAGAAACTTTCGGCATCCCAGCACATTCTCGGACTGTCTATAAGACCAAGGAGGAGGCTAAGCATTTGTATGACAGTCAGCCAGATTTATGCGCCACAAATGTTAATAAGGCATGGCTGGATAAACCTAAACCATCGATAAAGAAGATGCCTAAAAGGCCATGTCGGACGGACTTTAAAGAGGACTATGGGGACATCATTTTGATGTTGAATAGAATAACTGGCAACCCTTAAGGTGCATTTTTCGAGAGCTGGATGTACTACTTCATAGCTGAAATCACTTCTGGCGTAAAAATGTTCAATTGGTCTCGAATGATAAGTAACAATCTTCACGAGCAGTTGGTGAATTTGGAGGAGACTAAATCTTTTCACATGAGCTCGTATATTGCCTACTTATTGGCCAGGTCATATAAATATCTAGGACTAGTTTGCAAGGGCAAAGTTGGCAGCGGAGAAAATGAACTTAGACCTTATGATTGCTACCCACAACTCCAGCTGAAGGAGAAGTCTCATTTCAGGCAGGTGCACGATGCCTTCTTAATGCATATTACCAGAGTACGTCAAGGAGGAGTGCATCAAAGGCTGAGTCATGAGGAGAAAAGTTTGATCAGTAAATACAAATCCTTGTTCATCCAGTTTCCAAAATTTACATATGTTAGGATCTAGGGATTTACTGGAAATCTGTCATGTCCCCATTTTTGGCGAGCATCAGAGATCGTGAGTTTGGCCTATCAGGAGACCCTCGTAGGCTGACAGAGTGGTTAGAGGGTCGTTTGGGAGCTTGGCTCAGCATCAGATTGGTAGTTTTGATCAATTGGCTTTCGTTCGGGCTCATTCGGACGTTTCTTGCAGAATTGCTATTTTTAGCAGTTCCTGGCAGGCAGTGTGGGACCCCTGCTATTTTTAGCAGTATGGTGTCTATTCAAATCACTTGGGTTCGTCAGCTTCATCTGTAATCGGATGATTAACGAGGAAGATATTAATATTTAATTATATTGATTAAATATTAATTATTTAATGTTTATAATATAAAGTTATAATTTTTAATTATAACTTAAGTGATTCTCATAAAGGGGGCGCCCAACATCAGGAAAGGGGCCATTTCACATATTAAATTTATAATTTAATATTTGGCTGAGACTATTGCAATTAAAAGAATTTAAAGTTGAAATATTTTAAAATTCCCTATTATTAAGGAAATCGCACTTTTGTGCAATAAAGAGGTTTTGCCTTGGGAAATGGAGCGATTATGACATTTGAGAATCAGAAATTGATCAGTCTTTGCCAGAGAAACAGAACCTTAGGGTTTCAGTCTCGAACGCATTGGAGAACGAGCCATCTCCAGTGAGAGCGATTCAGAGGATGTGAAATAACATCCGATTTATTGCCAGTTGAGAAATTTCTTCATCCAGAAGGAATTACGAAGCATCACAGTTGATTCAAACATCAGGGTTTCAGTAGAACATCATTACAGAGGAGTCTTTACTTGAGGCGTCTATTTCATTGACAATCTGAAGGGGTTTTGAAGAAGCCGTACAAACATTAATTGCTGTTCTGATCTGGCCGTACATTTTGTACCAGGCCGTACCTTCAGGAAAAAGGCATATCTATCATTCACAGGGCTTCAGCATCAATTTATATACAGAAGACCTTCCATTGTTCAAGGCGCCCAGTATATTATCATTCTGGAGAATATAGAGGAGGAGCCGTGCAAATCATTTAGTTCATGCTGCTGCCGTACTTTGTACTGCAGGGCCGTACCTCAGCTAAGTTGTATCTTTGCAGTTGAAACACATCTCTTCAGAGTAGATTTCCAGAGGACTTTGTGAGTTGCATGCACCTAATATCCAGGGATCAGAAGATCACAGCTAAGGCTGTACTCTATTTATTGTTATTGTCATATTCAGGCCGTACTTTACTATACTCTGGCCGTACCAGCAACTAGGAGGCGAGTTTCTTCTTCTAGAGAGAAACGCCTTTCATATGAGCTTCAAACATTTATCAAAGGGAGCGCCAACTTACTGGGATTTATCTGGCATCAGCATTCAGAGGGAGAACATCTTTACTTGCAGCCGTACTGTCCAAATATCAGATCTGACAGCTGCTTTTTACCAGGTTTCATTACATCATTGTATTTTCATTTGCATGCAACTGGAATCTATTGTATTCATCTAAAAAGGATAAATAATAGTCTGTCTCCAATATTTACCCTGAATATCATTGTTATTGAAGTAGATTTATTTTCATTGAATTTATTTCAAATTCTTGCAAAAATCGTACCATTCATTTAATGTTCAAAAACTCAAAAACAACACAAACAACCCAAAACGTCAGAAAAGACACAGGAAACTGACAGATTCGGGAAATAGGGGAAACTAGGGTTTCTACAAAATCCCTATAAGTTGCCCATTTATCCGACAAATCGGATGATTTTGCTCGAAGTCCTGAGGCAGCTAGAAGAATATCAAAACATCCAGAGGCCGACCAAGAAGGCATCTGTTACATTCCCATTTTTCATCGGGAATATGTTAGAATCCTGTCCGTTAGCGCAGGCAGCTGAGAGCGCCAGGTTGGAAATCCAGTGGTACCCGTTCACAGCCTACAAGTCCATGGTCAACTTTGACCCACATCATCACATCCAGACAGTGGATGGGAGAAAGTACAAGCACAGGGTGGAACTGGAGGACTTCTGGGTAAACACTGCTGATGAATATGAGGTCAGAAGGAGATTATGGTCCAGAATGCCAGTTGACTTTATGAGGGCAATTAAACTTTGTTGGGTGCCTGATCAGTTGCAGGACGATGGAAACTACATCCAGCCACACTTCGAGGAGAGTCGACCTCTTCCTCCTGTAAGGTGGTCAGAGCCCGAGCACTCAGACTTGGCAACCTTGATGAGACCAGTGATCAAATACTCTCAGTGGTGGGTTGACCATCATGTCCAGGAGATGAGACAAAAAAGAATAACACTCATGTATGATTTACTGAGCGAGACAAAATCGTATTCCTCTAATGCTGGCGCATCCCATCAGGATTTAGCTGAGATTGGAGAGAAAAGGAAGGAGGTAGTTCCAAGTGTAGAGCCTGTTCAGAAAAGATAGAAGGGAGAACCATCTCGTTCTGCAACGTCCCGGAATATTGACAAGCTGGTGGCCACCATTGATGAATCCTTGGTTGAAATGATTGTACCTCCTACAGTTCAAGAAGAGAACAATGAGCCTATTTAGCTGGATGACGAGGAGCCCTCATCACCTACGGGCACGGAAATACTAGGTTCAGATAATGAGATGGAAGTCCGACATAATGACTTCGAAGAGGGAATGATTTCCGCTCTCAGAGAAGTTGTGGATGTTCCAAATGAGGATGTTCAGGTAGAAGATGGAATCGAGTAGCCTACCATCCTTGATTGGCTGATAGAAAGAATGAAAATTCAGGCACCAGAGGAAGCCCAAGAGGAAGATGATACTGCGGATTTCTTGGCAAGGTTGGAACAGGTTGCAATTAAGAAGCCGGCCAAGAAATTTTCCACCATTCGGCTGGACGAGGCAGGCAGTCGTTCCATACACATCGCAGTACCGACAGTGGACAAGCCACAGGATGAGATCACTCCTCAAGAGTACGCCATAACCACCATAGATCTTGGCCCAACCACAAAAGGTCAGGACGTGGAGGAACTAGACAATTCCGTCTCAACTGTCAAAGCGAGATTGGAAAAAGAAGTGGCAAAAAAGGAGTATAAAAGGGAAGTTGAATGCCTGAAGGAATACATACGGCATCTGACCCAGCCACTTAATCAAGTTGATGTGGTAGCTCCTCTCCTTAATCCCTCACAGGAAATAGCCAAGGATGTAGAGCACGGGATGGTCACAGCCAAGGAGGCTCAGGAATGGATGACAAACGAAGGCACTGAGGCAGCCTCGTTCATGAAGAAACTGGCACTTGCCTATGGGAAAACCTCTTCTTTTCTTTCCAAACTTGTTGATATGGCAGAGACATGGGAATGTATTCCAGACATGCAGGAGAGGCTTATTCCAAGCCTTAGGGTCCTGAAGGGCACTCCAAGAGAGGAGTTGGTTGAAAGAAGGGTGATTGCTTCAGGAGCAGCGTATGATTTTCACCATTGGTTTTGGGCAGTGACTATACGGAGAGAAGTTCTGGAGAAGGCGAAAGCGGATGGGCTCAGAATTGAGGAGCAGGTAAAAGAAATCGGGGAGAAAATTTATATGACAGTTGCAGAGGTGTTCGACCGTGAGATTGTCCGAGAAAATGACATGCAGCTGGAGAGGTTGAAACGTAAGGTTCAGGAGGTTTTCTTCTCGGCTACTGGACCACCTTTGAGACAGGATTTTGCGAGAGTGGCAAGTCTCTTGACCATCCAGAATGATTTTTTGAAGCAAGAGGCAGATAGGGCAAGTACATTCGCCAAGTGTGCTGAGAACTTGGATGGATTAGAATTCCGGATTAGCATGCTGCCGCCTGTCACGATGGAGGAGGTTATCGCAGTCGTGCCCAGGTTCGTCGAGTGCAATGCTGACCAAGCAAATAGGGACGCCTCTCCTTGATGATAGCTTCAACTGCCACTTTACTCCTTGTTTACTGATTGATAACTCATGTTATTTTGGGCACCCTAATTAGGGTTGAGTTGTAATAATCTTGGCCGTTGATATTGTTTTAATGTCGGCCCTTCATTTGATTTTTGAAACTCTATTTAAATTGGTGATCTCTCACTTTCATTTGTGTGGAGACAGTATATGAGATTGTTGCATTGAGACTATTCCCGATAATAAAAGCTCTTATGCATGATTTGCTTTGAATAACTTTTATTGTCAAATAGTAAGTGAGGTTGCATATCTTCTTCCGCCATAGATTAGAGTTAGCATTATGTTAAGTAGAATTTGCTTTGAGTATTGGTTAAGTGAATGAGAGATTGATCGTATAGATTCAATGGTGAAGTATTGCTCATACTTTCTTCGAATGGATGATTTGCATTCGATGCGTAAAGTTAGCCTGAGCTTATAATTGTGGAAACTTAACTTCAGTCTCATTCGAGGCTTGAAAATCATTATCACAACCCTTGAAGATTGCACCCACTTTGTGTAAGTTGTCCTAGGGAGGCGAAACAAAGTGCGGTTATTCCTTTCATTGGATCTTTATTGTCTCTTAAGTTCTTAGGTGTAGAATAAATCCCCTAAACCCTTATCTTTTGCTATTTTTTTTGAGATCCAAATTGAAAGTCCCAATTGAAGAAGTTTTTAATGATAAATCCGCCTAAGTCCCGAGCTTGTGAAAATTTCTTTAACATAAGTCCCCTTGTTTATTACCAGCAAATCACAACGCCCATTGAGCTTATCCACACGTCAAGACCTGACAAAAGAAACCTTGGAATCGCCATATGATCTTCTCGCAATCTTAGCATACGCGGTGGTTTTTCAAGAGAGGATAGAGTGTCTTTGGACATTTTATTTTGTGTGTTCGGTGGATGATAAAACGTACACCAACACTACTCATAGTAAACGTCAGGAGGAAGCCTGCCATAGTACAAATGGAAATCATGGGGAGGAAACTCTCCAACACCATCATCGACGGAGGCTCGAGAGTGAATGTACTACTAGAAGAAACTTGGAAGTGCTTGGGGAAGCTGACTCTTTGGCCCCCAACATTCCACTTGTTAGGCACAAATCAACATGACATCAAACCTCTCTGTACATTGATGGCACAAAGAGTAACGATTGACACACAAGAGTTCCTTTTGAACTTTGTTGTCATCCCACTACAAAAGAAGGCATATGATTCATTACTTGGGAGAGGATGATTGATTGCCGCCAAAGCAGACCACAATTATAAGTGGAACACAACTCTCGATTGAGAGCAACAGGAGAAAGTACGTCATTGATCTAAAGGACCAAGCAGCGAGTGAAGAATTGGCATCGTCTAGATCAGAATTTGATAGAGGAGAGTCAAATACAGATGAAGGAAGAAAGGCTATGGAACCAAACGATGAAGGCGTACTTGATCTCGAGAGCTGCTCGAAGGATGAGATGAGTTCCCTCAATGGGTTGTTTCATTGGCAAATGGAAGATTATGAGGTATTCCACTCGGAATGTAACATGCTACAAGTCAGAGAAATAGAAGAAGAAGATAAGGGTACAACCAGCTAGACATTTCCACCTGAGTACATAGAATATAAAGGGGTAGCAGAATTGGATGATACGCTAGCCCACAAGTTTGAATGTGACAAACTAATCAAGTACAAGGAACCAACATGAAAAAGGTGAATCTAGGAGAGGAAGACAAACCAAAGATAATCCTAGTTGGTGATGATTGGGATCCCGTACTGAAGGTGGCTGCGTTCAAACTATTCATGGAGTACAAAGATGCATTCGCCTAGACGTACAAAGACCTTAAGGGAATACCACTAGATTGTGCGTACATAGGATTCCTCTCGTATCGGGAGCACAACCCATACGAAGGAGACCCTATAGAATGGAAAAGAACTACGCCACCAAGGTACAAGACAAGATTGAGAAAATGCTAGAAGCTGGCATTATATTCAAAGTGGAAGTCAGTGATTGGGTGTCACCGATCGTCATTTCATTGAAGAAGTTCGAACAAATTCGGATGCGTGTGGAATTTCGGAGTCTGAATGCAATAACCGTCAAAGTCCCCTTTCCAATCCCCTTCACTGACACAACCTCGAAGAAATGGCTAGACATGAGATGTACTCGTTCATGGACGAGTTCTCTCGGTACAATCAAATAAGCATAGCGGAGGAAGACAAGTTGAAGACAACGTTCGTAGTCGAAGATGGGGTGTATGCATACAACTGAATGCCATTCAGGTTGTGTAATGTGCTGACTACCTTCCAAAGAATAATTTTGAATATTTTTGACAAAATATTTGTTGGCAACTTCAAAGCATTCTTGGATGATTGGTCAGTTTACGGTGACAAGGATAAGCACTTGAAAGCATTGGGAGAGTGTATGGAGAGGTGTAGGGCAACCCGACTAGCACTGAATCCAAAGAACTGCAGATTCATGGTACCCCAAGGGAAACTGCTGGGACACATTGTTTGTAAAGCCGGACTGAAGAGAGACCTGGACACGATAAGGGTCATTGTACAGATGGAAGGTCCATAGAATGTCACTAGTGTAAAATTCTTCCTTGGACATGTAGGGTACTATTAGAGGTTCATTAAGAACTTCGTTGAGATCTCCTATCCACTCAACCTACTCACCAGGAAGGGACAACCATTTGTGTGGGTAGATGACCAGGGGAAAACATTTAATGGATTAAAGGTACAACTAATCAATTCGCTGATATTGGCATTGTTGGGAATAAGGTGTCTCAACCTTAGAGTCCTAACATTGAATTATTTAATGTACTATTGTATTTATTTATTTTATTTAATTACCTATAATGTCATGTCATTAATTGGGACCCACTAGTTGGGTGGCATCTCCGTTGGAGGTGACTGTATGACACATCTTCATCACAAGTGGAGGTAGGCATCCCATCTTGGAATCATGGACCTAGGACAAGTGATGTCATTTTATGACATATTCTATGATGTGTCATAAGGTATATTTTGCATGGAGAAAGTGTGGTGCATTAGTGGGGTATGACAAAAGTTAGAGAATAAGTGTGATAGTTATGTTTGACTTATTCTTTATTTGTTGAAAGTGTTGTAAGTGTGACAGGACATTATGACACATGTTATGACAGATTCTATGACAGTTGTAAGGAATTTGTCATAACCCACTATTAGCATGAACTAGGTGCCCAAGCTTGGAGAGATGTTTTGCATGTTATGACAACTATAAGAGGTGTAAGAGAATGTTGTAGAAATGTCCAAATCATGCCTATGGTTTGGAATATTATTGTCACATGGGTTTGGACACCTAACCTCTTCTAGAAGCTTCTTCAAGCTTGTATCTTCTATAAAGAGGATGCCTTGCATTGTAGAATGCATAGTTTGTTTGCAGGTATCGAAGTGTTGTTGGATTTCCTCCTGAAGAGCAAGATGTAGTCTCCATGTTAAGGTTGCGAGCCTGCAAGTGTATTGTAACCTTATTGTTGCAGATTAATACATTGGTTTGATGCTTTGGAGTGGGGTTTTTTACCCGAAAGGGTTTTCCCCACGTATATCATGTTTTCTTCTCTTTTGTCTAATTTTCTTCTATTCTTTGCATTTCTCATTCTCAAAATGTTAATTTACATGTTATGCTGCTGAAATTTGCTTAGGTTTGAAACTACATCAACTTTCCTATAAGGGTTAATGCATGGGAAATTAAATTGTATCTATTTCCGCTTTAAGGCATGGTAGTATGTGCTTGTATCAAGATGATTGATATCTGATTTGTTTAAAGAAACATAAGATACTAAAGGTGCATACTGGTTCTTGGAAGGCTTTTTGAGTTCGTCATTTTCCTTTCATTTGGTATCAGAGCTCAGTTCTTGACTTGCATGTGCTTGCATGTGTATGTATGTAAGTTGCATATACTTGCATGTGTGTTGCATGTACTTGCATGTGCTCGCATGGTGATGCATGTGGTGTTTGGTGTTTTGGGTATTTCTTTTGTTGTGATTTCTTAGCTTAGAAAGCTTGAGGAAATACGTTTTGAAGGAATTGGTTGATTATTAATCCTTTTCTGAGTGGAAGTTTTGCAGTTGATCTTGTTTTCTAGAAACAACCTGAAGGATGGAGAAGATAGAGTTTTATGGAGTTGATCATGTGGTTACATTTGATATGTTATTGATTTGAAGCTCTTGTTTGACAGTTGAATAACCTCGAATGCAAGTAGGCTATGGAGTTGATCATTGGATGATCTGGAAGCTTTTGGAATAGTCTAATTCTCTCTCGGATGCATGTACATGTTGGTGGTGGAGTTGGCTTGCAAATGAGCCTAGAAGTTCCTGGACATCTCTTTTCTAATGGATGTTTGTACTTGCATGGCTCAAATTCATGTTCCTTGGATTTGAGGGTTTTATGGATTTTCCGCTTAAAAATCTATGATTATGCATATTCATGATATTCCATTGTTTTGGTTTAACTATTATGGTTGTTTTCAAACTTGTGGGTCTTCCAAATGTTAAGTGGATATGGATTTGCATGTGTGTTACAAAACATGGTGGGTTTGTAGGTTTACACGGTAAATCAAAACTTGCAGTTTGGCAAATCTATAGATGAACTATTTTTTCAGATTATGTTTCCCTTGTGGTATTTATGGATGTAAGATAGTTACAGGTTTGCGCGTATGCTTTGTGCATGTTTTGAGGAGGTTTGCAGCTTTCTCGTTGAGGAAATGTTGGTATATGTTTTACCATTGGTGATTTGTGGGTTGTGAAGGGATATTTTATATTTTATAAGCTTTTGGACAACCTATTTCCTTTGAAGGTTTTACTGTTTTCTTGTGTTCTAAAAGTTGTGGGTTTGTGTAGATCTGGAGTATTCATTTTATCAGATGAAATATGTGTGATCCATTATTCTAAATGGATAAGTGATTTTAGATTTACGTGGAGATCTTTTTTCAAGTTTTACTTAAAAAAATAAAATAAAAAATTTGTGGTTTGTAGATTTGTGGGAAATTTTGTGTTCAGACTCTTAGAGTTTGCTGGATGAAAATGATTGCAGATTTGTAGGAATGCTTGATTAGTTCCTTGACTATGGTACTCAGTTGTGGATTTCTTTGGAAAATCAAGTCTACTGGTGATCTGGTGTTTGATTCTTAAAATCTACATGTTATCTTCGTTGACATCTCATTTTTTTGCATGTTACCAATCTGATGATGAGTTTGCATGCTTCAGTGTATGGGATCTACGAGTTATGTAGTCTATGGATTAGCTACCCATTGGCCGTAGTGGGCTGACTCAGATGTGGACTCTCTATATGAAATAATCCGAGCCAAATTTTTTTTGTTTTTTCAATTAACCATTTACAAGCAGTGCACCCGTTAAGGTTAGATGAGAAAACCAAAACGTGCAAGAAAGTAACTCTAACCAGAATGGCACCGATGATGGTGAGCATTGGTCAGAGGGTCTTCTATTCTAATTGCAGAAAGGAACTCAACGTCAAGTATGTGCTACCCAATCCAATGCGGAGTGAGGGGCGACCATATGACGGAGTGAATTACAAAGCAATGCTGGAAAGAAATAATGCTGAAAGAGGAAACTTCACGACACCCAGAATGTGCTTGCTCATCCAGAATGGACAGTAGCGACCATAGGGCGGAGTTATCACTATTTTGCTCTAAAACTGAAAGCATGAAGAGTATTACAAATAATGACAAAGCAATATTGAGAATACTGGTCAGTACTACTGCCAGTTTACATTTGACAATTATTGCCTGCAATGTCAAGATATCAACACTTTGCAAAGAATACTTTCAATTATAAATCTGCTACAAGCGTTAAGTAAATCTTAATGCCAAAACCCAAATCATAAATGCAGATTTCTGTGTACTGTTCTTGACAGATCTGTACTTTAAACTCTTTGAAACAGCAACATAAGAATTCACTAAATAGTTCGTAACTCCCTCGATGTTCACCCAAATGGCCTAATCTTATATGCAAACTGCTGATAATGAAGAGGCGCCTAAATCAAATGCAAGAAACAGCTTTGAAAAGCTAACAATTAATTTGCACGGAAATCAATGCAATCAGCAATGGTACGGCCTGCTGGAAAGTTCGACTTGTCTTTAAAAATTAAATACCACACATTAAAATCTGAGATTGGAGACAAATATTCGCCCTTCCTAGACACTACTATCAATGCAATACCCAGAACTAACTCTTTTGTATTTTTTGAGTTATGAATATAAACGTGGATCTGCTGTAGCTAAACTGCACTTTAGAAATACCTCTAATATGCTGAAATCAGATCTGACGAATTACAATGATGATTACAATGCACAAAAACAAAGAACTCACAAATCTATCTTAAATCACCACTTGATGTTGTCTTGCAAACACGAAGTGATGCCCAATACTAGGAGGCCTTCATTCCTCGAAGCGATTCCAGAGCCAATCCGGCAGCATAACAGTATAGTTGTCCAAAGATGAAGAAATGATGCACAAGACTCCTTTTTATAAGTTCCGTTTGACTTCAAGAAACCCTAAAATCCAACTCAAGCTCAAACCCTAACCTTTCCTTCAATAAGGCGTCCTTTTCACCTTTAGCTCAATAATCATTTTTTAATTAAAACATCACCTTGATAAATGCGCCCACATTAATTTCCTTTGACTTTGGAAAATTCACCAAATATTAAATATAACCTTAATGAAGGCGCCACCCTTTGAGTCCACCTTTTAAAACGACATTAAGTCATTCGACTAGGCCAAGGTGATAAAATAACATTTTAATTATAATGTTATTTTGAAGTGAAATGAGCTCGACTTCCCAGAAATGCATTCTGAAGCCCGAAACTGAATACGCCACTTGAGTCAACTGAAGGGGAAAGTCAACTGCCTGCTACCATCCTGATTACTGCCAAAAATAGAATTTACTAAAAATAGTAAATTCCAGAAAATGCTCTGAATGCCGAGATGAACATACCCCTGCGAAGCCCTCTGAAAACCCAGAAGGAATCCGCCATTGAATCCACCATCTCTGAGCAATGACCTCCTCAAAAATAGGAAACCCTAATTTATCTTCCGACTAGCCTTCGGGTTTCCAGAAAAAAGGCCAACGGTCACAAGAACAATCAGGTTTGAGAAGGGGACATTACAATCCGCCCTTCCCAAAATTGCTTGTCCTCAAGCAATACCACCACAACTCCAGAAATTTGAAAACTAATCCATACGCAACAAGTATGATCCCTGGTTCCCAAATGCGTCTCAGGAAAAACCCACCATGCTTCCGCTGCGCCACTCTGATCACATCAATGAAAATATCATGCCAATGCTGCACTGACTCCCCTGTAACTCCAAAGTGTTACCATTTATGATTCTCAAACTGAAAGATCTTAAAGGAAGGAAATCAAAATCATGCAACATCTCATGTCCACGATCCCCCGAATTAACAGTATCAACCATACTACTGTCAATCACCATTCTAAGCAATAGGAGAGATAGACTATTCAAATCAACATCGAACTCCTCCCCATACCTCCACATGGTAACAAACGGGACCATGACTGCAAGTGTGACCCCTACAAATCTTCTTACAAGGAAGGAAGCATTCCTTTGCAAGAGCTCAACAAACTCATACTCATGTCTCCGCAAAAAGCTACCATGCCTCATCTGAATTAAACTGGCACAATCATGAAGACTACAGAAAACAATCATAGTTCCAACCCCATGAGTCTCCGAATGGTGAACCAAAGCATGTGAGCTACTGCGGTCATGAATCAATACTGAGAGTAAACTGTCAAAGTTTACACCATCAACCATCATAAGATGAATTTGGAGAGTAGGAAAAGTGTGAAGGAACAAATAATTGCTGCTGATCAAGACTAGGATCAGCGTAGTGCAATCTGATTCTCGAGTCCTACCCAAAGGAAAACAACAACACCACTCAAGATCCCCAACGTGAGCATTTGAGATGACCATCGAGCTGCAAGGTGACACCTCCAAGGTGGTTGGAAAACACACTAGATTCATCTCCATGAGAGCACTACCACCTCTTTGATCAGGAGTGATGAACCAACTCTCCTGAATGCGAGAAACGCAACATGTAAGGGGGCTGGTCTGCCTCAAACCAGCAAGCTCGAGTCTCGAAATCTGTCCAGGTCTTAGCCGGAAAACACATTCCAGAGCAACCAATCGTTCATTTCTCCAACCCATGCTCAAAATCTCTCTCCAATCCATTTGTTGATGAACAAATGGAACCATCAAGAAGCTGCTAAAGAAGGGAACAACGCCAAAAGGTCTAAAAATTTGATTCTTATTCCTCCATAAATTCTTCTTTCCAAAAACGATATGCTCCATCAACCCATGTTGAGAATCCCAAGCTTGGATACCCAACTGAAAATAATTTCCAACACTCCGGCAAGAAAACATAGCACATCTCTGAGTGCTGGTCAAAATCAAGTGCATACTTGTAAAATCTGCATTCCCTCTGATGAACCTTTGAAACCTATCCATGAAAGCTTCCGGAACACTGGAGTATGAAACATATGATGACTTCAAATTCAACTCCCAGAACAGACTAGCATCACTCAACCCAAGGAATGGATTGACAAGAGTGCAATCACGATATTTTGGTCCCTTTTCCAAAGTGAAGACTGCATCCTCAATTCCTCTTAAGCATTCTTTACTACTCAACATACGTGGCACATCTTCATGGAGTGATATCAAAGCATCCAAGCACCGAAAACCAGAATCAGTTTCATTCTCCATTTCATCCTCTACTTCATAGAGAGGATTTTCATAACTTTTCTCATCACCTTCTTGAAAAAGAGGGTTGTCATAAACTTGAAAGTCATTCCTTTCATCTTGCTGCTCCAAATCTGCACATACAACCTTTGATTTTCTTGTGAAACCTTCAAGATTAAACTCCTCTCGAAGACTATCAATCTCATCAATTACTTGCTTGATTTCTCCAGCTCTTCGTGCATCCTCTTGCTCCTTGAAAAGTTTGAAATCTGCAAACTGGTCTTCAACCTTTCTTAGAGCCAACTGAGTTTCCTTCAAATTGTCCTTTGTTGATTTAAGCTCCAAGGTGAGCACATCAACCATACTCTCCCTTTCTTCGAAAACACTGAAGGCCTTCTTTGCAGATTCAACGGTATGATCTTGATCTTCAATCAAGTGTATGTATGCTGATTTCAATGTCTCCAAAGAGCCTCTGATAAGTTGCAAGTTAGGAAGAGCAACTTCATCCTTAACTCCACTTCGTCTCTCTTCAGACTGAGCCTTCCAATAGATATCATCAACCAAATTGTGTGTACGATCAAATAGGGATAGCGCTTGTACTTCTTTTCCAAAAGATACCTTGCATTGATCTTCCCACTCATGAACATGCAAAGACGGTGAACTGCTGATAGGCTGCAACTGAAAATCAGAACTTCGTTCCTTGCCTTTGCTGCCCTCTTTACTACTCCAACATTCTTGTACTTCACCACCAACTAGCAGAGAATGCTCATCATCATAAAAAGCATCATACTCCACAAATTCTTCAACCCATTGTTTGCAATCAGCTTCGTGCATTGATAAATCTGATTTGTGTTTAGTAACACTTTCAAACTCTCCATCTTCAAGAGCCATATGGTCTTCTAGCTCTTCTTCTTCATCACTGCCTCCTTGATCAAACATTAGACCAGCATCCAACCTGTTCAAGGAATCATATTTGTCCGCTGTTCGGAAAGTTTCTGTAACCACAAATTCCTCTTTAGTGGCTGCAACCACTCCAAAGAGATCATTATGGAATTTTGTGGAACAATCTTCTTCTTCAAAGACAACTTCTCCTCCAAGGGCCACCTCATAGTCTACTGTGCAACCTGGTTCTTGTTCTTCATCAGGATCAAAGGGAAACTTATCCCACACAGGCTCTTTAACATAACTTGATGCCAACACACCCGGATCCCAAATGCTAGTGGGCTGATTAAGATGATCAACTGGAAAAAACTTATCATGCTCCCCTTGTAGTGATGACTCTTTGAATAAGTCAAGTCCTAATTCACTTAAGCTGAAATCATCCAAAAGGTTTCTCTCCAATGGCTCAGTTTGCTGATCAATCCCAAGACCAACAATGTCACCCCCGAAATGAAGTGAAGAATCTTCAATGTTTGTTGTTTGAAAAACTTCATCTTCATTATCTTCTATGGAACCCTCATGTGAGAGTATGTTGCTAATTTTTTCATGTGAGACTTCTTGGGACGTTAAGACAGCAACATGAGGAAAATCCTTCCTCATCAAATCTTCAGTATGATCTTGCATGAACTCCTTAGACTCATCACCAACATCATCACTTGCTATCACATGCAAATCTAGGGAAGTATTATGAGGCTCTCCCACACATTCCTCAACTGTCAAGGTTTCTATATCAAGCTTACAATCAATTTGAGGTGACATGTGCACCTTGCTTGTGCCTTCTTCAATACTAGTTGACTGATTTTTCTCTTTGACATGTTCATTTGTGGGCTGCAAACCACAAACAAACACTTCTTCTTCCTTCCTTGCTCCTGCAACCATGGTATGTTCTGTTTCCTCCTTAATCATTTTCTTGATGTAGTTGACCATAGCCCGCTTTCCAGGGTGATAAATCACCTCCCAATCCAAAAAGGTATCAAATGAAACACCATTCTTAAACTCCTCTATCATGCTCTGATAATCTCTGTAGAGTATGTAAGCCTCGTGTTCACATTTCCTCTTGAACTGGCATTCTTTAGAAACCCCAATCAAATCTGACTTCTCAGACTTAGCATAAATCTGTCTGATTCCACACCTTAACTCAGGATCCTTCAATAGCGTACATATATCATGCATTAACTCAAGCAGAGACTTCTCTGTAGTCATCTTTCTCTGTCAAGTGAACTCTTATGGGCACAGGATGGCAGGATCTTGGCTCTGATACCACTGAAATAATCCGAGCCAAATTTTTTTTGTTTTTTCAATTAACCATTTACAAGCAGTGCACCCGTTAAGGTTAGATGAGAAAACCAAAACGTGCAAGAAAGTAACTCTAACCAGAATGGCACCGATGATGGTGAGCATTGGTCAGAGGGTCTTCTATTCTAATTGCAGAAAGGAACTCAACGTCAAGTATGTGCTACCCAATCCAATGCGGAGTGAGGGGCGACCATATGACGGAGTGAATTACAAAGCAATGCTGGAAAGAAATAATGCTGAAAGAGGAAACTTCACGACACCCAGAATGTGCTTGCTCATCCAGAATGGACAGTAGCGACCATAGGGCAGAGTTATCACTATTTTGCTCTAAAACTGAAAGCATGAAGAGTATTACAAATAATGACAAAGCAATATTGAGAATACTAGTCAGTACTACTGCCAGTTTACATTTGACAATTATTGCCTGCAATGTCAAGATATCAACACTTTGCAAAGAATACTTTCAATTATAAATCTGCTACAAGCGTTAAGTAAATCTTAATGCCAAAACCCAAATCATAAATGCAGATTTCTGTGTACTGTTCTTGACAGATCTGTACTTTAAACTCTTTGAAACAGCAACATAAGAATTCACTAAATAGTTCGTAACTCCCTCGATGTTCACCCAAATGGCCTAATCTTATATGCAAACTGCTGATATTGAAGAGGCGCCTAAATCAAATGCAAGAAACAGCTTTGAAAAGCTAACAATTAATTTGCACAGAAATCAATGCAATCAGCAATGGTACGGCCTGCTGGAAAGTTCGACTTGTCTTTAAAAATCAAATACCACACATTAAAATCTGAGATTGGAGACAAATATTCGCCCTTCCTAGACACTACTATCAATGCAATACCCAGAACTAACTCTTTTGTATTTTTTGAGTTATGAATATAAACGTGGATCTGCTGTAGCTAAACTGCACTTTAGAAATACCTCTAATATGCTGAAATCAGATCTGACGAATTACAATGATGATTACAATGCACAAAAACAAAGAACTCACAAATCTATCTTAAATCACCACTTGATGTTGTCTTGCAAACACGAAGTGATGCCCAATACTAGGAGGCCTTCATTCCTCGAAGCGATTCCAGAGCCAATCCGGCAGCATAACAGTATAGTCGTCCAAAGATGAAGAAATGATGCACAAGACTCCTTTTTATAAGTTCCGTTTGACTTCAAGAAACCCTAAAATCCAACTCAAGCTCAAACCCTAACTTTTCCTTCAATAAGGCGTCCTTTTCACCTTTAGCTCAATAATCATTTTTTAATTAAAACATCACCTTGATAAATGCGCCCACATTAATTTCCTTTGACTTTGGAAAATTCACCAAATATTAAATATAACCTTAATGAAGGCGCCACCCTTTGAGTCCACCTTTTAAAACGACATTAAGTCATTCGACTAGGCCAAGGTGATAAAATAACATTTTAATTATAATGTTATTTTTAAGTGAAATGAGCTCGACTTCCCAGAAATGCATTCTGAAGCCCGAAACTGAATACGCCACTTGAGTCAACTGAAGGGGAAAGTCAACTGCCTGCTACCATCCTAATTACTGCCAAAAATAGAATTTACTAAAAATAGTAAATTCCAGAAAATGCTCTGAATGCCGAGATGAACATACCCCTGCGAAGCCCTCTGAAAACCCAGAAGGAATCCGTCATTGAATCCACCATCTCTGAGCAATGACCTCCTCAAAAAATAGGAAACCCTAATTTATCTTCCGACTAGCCTTCGGGTTTCCAGAAAAAAGGCCAACGGTCACAAGAACAATCAGGTTTGAGAAGGGGACATTACACTATATCCACAAGATTGATTTAGTGTTGATGTAGATTTCATTAGTTGGCCTTGTCTGTGGTCATTTTTGCATTGGTATTTTGTTTTGAGATGAGAGGATGGATAGACAGTTATGGGATTTGTAGCATGTTGTTTATCTTCTTGGCTTGGAGATTTTGGTTCTACTTATTATTTGGTGTTGCTGATATCACATTTTATTGTGTTAGAGCCATGAAGAATATTCATTAAGGAGATGGTTGTCATGATGCTTGGAGAGCTTGATATCACTGTTCAGTGGGAGCTCTAGCAGTGACTGTGGATTCATCACTTGGTGATGGATGATCTTCTTTAGTGTTGTAGATGTTACTAGAAGGAGCTCTTAGATCCTATTGCTGCAGAAAGGTTCTTTTGCATTTGCAGGGACATTATTTGGAGATGGTTATCTTCATGAGATTGGAGATGTTTCTTGGTTTAGAGTATTTTGGTATTATGTCATGATGTACTCTTGATTCTATATTAGAGTTTGGTATTGTACATGTTCTCTTGAGACTAGGATGTATGCATTGTTGTATGTGATCTCCTAGGAGGAGATGGTTAGATCATGTTGTCATGTTTATGTTCCCATTTCATGATTGGAGCTTTGACATTGATCTTGGTGGTTCTCTTTGTATTGAGTACATTGATCATTTGCTTGATTACTTCACGATGGTGCTATGTTTATGTTTTCCCCACGTATATCGTGTTTTCTTCTCTTCGTCTATTTTTCTTCTATTCTTTGTGTTTCTCATTCTCAAAATGTTAATTTACATGTCATTATGCTACTGAAATTTGCTTAGATC
Organism: Sequoia sempervirens; assembly: GCA_007258455.2. Classification (NCBI taxonomy): domain Eukaryota; kingdom Viridiplantae; phylum Streptophyta; class Pinopsida; order Cupressales; family Cupressaceae; genus Sequoia; species Sequoia sempervirens. The sequence goes on from VDFB02274014.1 coordinate 22,078, forward strand.
TGAAATTACATCAACTTTCCTAGAAGGGTTAATGCATGGGAAATTAAACTGTCTGTTTCCACTTTAAGGCATGGTAGTATGTGCTTGTATCAAGATGATTGATATCTGATTTGTTTAAAGAAACATAAGATATTGAAGGTGCATATTAGTTCTTGGAAGGCTTTTTGAGTTCGTCATTTTCCTTTTAGGCATATCCAGACTAGAACAAGGAATCTCACGTACATGTGGATGCTTCCGATTTTGCAATTGGCACAACATTGGCACAAGTAGGTGTACAAGGGTTGGGTAACCCAGTGTTCTTTGCAAGTCGGTTGTTGTCGAAGGCAAAGAAAAATTATAGTACGAGAGAGAGGGAAGCTATCGGGATGGTATACACGATACAAAAGTTTAGAGATTATCTATTGGTGACACCATTGTAATGTCCCTTTATTCAATGTTCCTTATTTGGGCTAGTTTGGTAATTTGGCTCACTTACTATTTTTAGTAAGTGCTATATTTAGTAAATGGTCTTCAGCAACTCAGTGCAGAGTTTCCATTTTTGGTAGGGGTGAGTTCTCTCAATGGTCAGAGTTATTATTTGTTTATTCATCATTTAAATTAATAAAGTTGTTATTTAAATTAAGTGAGAATGAGCATGGGTTATAAAAGACCCCCTTGGCCTAGTAGTGCAAGGTTGTTTTAAAAGAGGGGACAATGTTTTTCATGTGACGTCTAGAAAGGGAGTTTATTTATCATTTTTTAAGCCTAATATTATGCCTCATAAGGTGGGACGCCTAGTTTGGGCTTAATGCTAGTTTTAAATAATAGATCAAAAGTGGAATTTTGGAGGCAAAATGTTGGACGCCCCTCTTGGGGTGATTTCATGTCATTTCATAAAGTGAAATGAGAGGGAAAATATGTTCAAATTCAAATGCAAGTTGCCCTAATTATTCACTCATTTTATAAATATGAGTTTGAGCTCTCATTTGCATATGGAGGATTTGACAACTTAAGGAGACTTCGCTGGATTGTTTCTAGATTTCATTTGCTGCGGTTGACGATGGAAACCCTGATCTCAAGCGTTGGTTTCAAAGGTGAGAGATCCAGCCTAGCTGGTTGGAGTGATTATACATTAGGGATCACCATTGTTTTTAGGAGTTTGATCTTTCTAGGGTTTCAAATATGAAGTTATATGAAGTATTTTGAAGTGTTAAATTCTGGAGTGTTTGGTTATGAATTTTGATGTCCTTTTGGAGTGTTTCTTTGGTGGTTTGTTTGGTTTTTCTAGACCTGGTCCTACCATTGTAGGACAGGCCGTACTTCACCAAATTGGATGGCTGGGCTGAAGTGTTGTTATTTGAGTTGTGGGAATCTTTTCTTTGGCATTCCTATAGTTTGGTGACTTCCCTTGCAAATGTTGGTGAGGTAAAACACTGTCAATCTTTTTCTAGAGAAAATTACCATATACCTGGCCATACCATTGTAGGAGGTTTTCAGAGGTGTTGATCAGAGATTGTAGGGCATATTAGTGGCTGCATTTCGCACCAAGAGAGGCACCTAATAACTGATAGACCTTTTCAGAAGATTTGGGGGTGATTTTTGGAGCATTTGGAGGAGTTTGGCAATTCTTCAGTTAGCTGCCCTTGTGTTAGTAGCGCCTAGTTATCAGTTCTATGCAAATTTGGAGCCACCTGTAGCTTTCTCTCCCTTTCCTGACCATGGTAGCAATGTCTCTAACTGGTGGAATGTAGTTTCAATATTGTCTAATTAAATCCATTACTATTTGGGTCATGATTAATGTTTGGTGATAGTTTCAAAAAAGTATGTGGACTGTTATTCATAGTAGCAACAACTGCAGGCCTGTTAACTGTATATCAGACCTGTAACTTCTATGCTCAGAGGTATTTATATTGTAGATAATTTGTTGTCACTTGTTGATGAAACTTACATGATGTTATATTCTTATGTAGTAGCAGTTATGGAAGAAAATTAAGGTTGTATGAGACCTTATGTGTAAGAACTTTACCTTCTTTCCAGAGTTTCCAGAATTCTCTGTGTCTGCAAACTTTATTGGTATTGTTCATGTCAAGCTCTTTCATTTGGAAAATTGTGAGATTTCATCAAAACAAAAATAGGGGTGTCATTACAGTGGTATCAGAGCTGGTTTTTCCTCCTAGCCTGTTGGTGTATGAACTTCTCTTGTAGACTTTCCACTATTGTATGTCATTTTTCAGTGGTGAATCATGGATGATAAAATGAGAAAACCAAATTTTTATCGGCTTTGCCAATCAGGTATAAAATTCAAGGAACCACATCTGTTGAAAGGGACACTCCTTTGCACATTAGAAGAAGCAGAGAAATGTTTATCCAAGGTAACTCAGTCTCCTTCTAGTATGATAAATTTTTAATGAATCCATTGATTAACTCATTGGAAAATCTAGAACTTTTGAAACACCATGATGAGAAGGTCAGACTATTAGTTATCACATGCATCAGTGAAATCACACGGATAATTGCACCAAAAATTCCATAAAATGATGTCATCATGAGGATAGTGTTTCAGTTGATTATATAAAATTTCCAGGAGTGAGATGAAATCAGCAATCCATATTTTGCAGAGAGGGTTATTATTCTTGAGACGTTTGCAAAGGTTAGGTTGCGTGTCTTGATGTTGGATCTTGGTTGCCATGATCTTATTGTGAAGATGTTTTTGTACTTCTTTTTAAGCATCAAGAGGTCACATTCTAGTAATATTGTTGCTGCAATGCAAACAATCATGACAATAATCATAGATGAGAGTGACAACATTCCTCAACCGCTTTTATCAGTTCTACAATATTATGTGTACGAAAATGGATGGATGATAACATCAAGTGCGAAAGCATTAGCACAACAGGTAGTTGGCCAATCTGGGCATAAGTTGAAAACATACTTTGCTAAGATGATAGCAGATCCAAAGAAAGACTTACAAAAAGAGGAGTGCAAATCAAAATTTATTGATGACAAGAATGCCTTACCTCATGACGGGTGTTTGACAAATTCCTAGGTTGACTCCTTGGAAGCGCATGCATCTATACATATTGAGGATGTGTGCAATGAGATTGACAAAACTGCAGCATTGAATACTTTTTTAGAGTTATCGAGTAAAGTTGTAGACACTAGTACCAAGGTTGGCATCGTTGAGGTCATTAATACATCTTCAGATGATGGGCTTGTTGAAGGAAAAATGGATGAAGTTTTCGAAACAGCTAACAATGATGATTTTTCATCTCATTATTGTGATGGTGACATAGGTGGTTTATGTTTTGACTTCCAAATCCAACTTGTGGAGAGAGATACTTATGTTGACATCAGTATTGGTGAGTTGGAAAGTGACTTATTCAGAGAGACGTCACCACAAGAGGAGCACAGTGAACACATTCTCTGAACAAAGCAAGCATCACTTTAACACATGGGATTCGGGTGTGTTGACACCAAAGTATGATGAGGATCCTACATGGAATAAATTTCCTTTTCATTGTGATGATGTTTTGATTTTAGAGCACAATTGGTGCAGAAGCACCCTAGCAAGAACATGCCTCCATGAGGCAATCTTAGGTTTTTGATTTAGTATTGATGATCTCATGATGTAATAAGGTCTAAATGGCCACATTAAGCTTGGAATAGGTCCTAGATAGTCATTTTGGGTTCATTGGGCATATAATATAAAAGTTGCAAAAATTGACAAAATGTTGTCATAACAATATTGTAAAATTGCAAAAACTGTCAAATGGTGGAATGTGAAGAGTCAAGTAGTTAGGGAGTCAGTTTGAGTCATTGGTTTTGGTTTTTAAAGGCATTTTGAAGCCTCTCAAACTTCGAGGAAGGAAGGGGGATGATGTAGGAGTGATAAAATCAATGAAATACTCTGTTTTCTGACAGTTTACCAGAGTTTTCTTGATTTCAGGCCATTGTACGGCCATGTATTGTGTATAAATCCTCACCTCCTCCATTGAAAGTTAAAGCCCTGTGAATCTACTTTATTATGCATTTGGTTTTATGAGAATCCATATAGTTTTGTGAAAGTTATAGGAAAATTTCTCTAGGTGGGTAAAAACCCTGATCTAGGGTAACAGTGAGCACTCAAAATTGTGTTTCTTAAATTCTCACCGTTGAAAACTACTATAAATTGGTGTATAGAGGGTTCCATGAGTATTCTAACAGTTTCCCAAGTTGCAAGGTTTGAGGGTATGGTTTTGGGCAGATTCAATGATGCCCTAGGTCTGTAAATTGTGGGAAAAGTTTGGAAAACAATGTACAATGGAAGAGTTTTGATTGTAGGGTGTGAGTCCTTCTTGGGTAAAATTGTTTTAAAAGGTTGCTTAGGTGTACTTTGATCCCTTTACTCATGGGGTATGGTGAAAGTAAAAGTTTTTAGTCCTTTGTTTGATGACTGTCCTAGTAAGGCAGATTGGGGACAGTCCTAGTTAGGATAGTATTTGCATAGTTTGTTATCTTCCATCTTGAAAAGCCATGAAATCATTTGAAGGGTGTTCAATTGAGGAGTTTTGCCTGCCATTGAACTAAGTTGAGAGTTCAAGAGAGCCCTTATTTGTTGCATGTCAAGTAAGTAAGAATGAATGATCACAAGAAGCCTAATTAGGCTGGTTAGGACAGTCTAATTTGGAAGTTCTCATGTTTGAGATGTTTAAGTTGGTGATAGGGTTTGAGTCAGTCATTTTAATGTTGTTCAAGGTGTTTTTAGGGTCTGTTGTGAGTTTGGAATGCTGGTTGGGTGTTTTGATGTCTTTAGCCATGAGAAATCAAGTGAAAATGAAGGAATTCTTGTTGAAAGTTTAAGAGATCTGATTGTATGAAAGTTGTGGAACCCTAGTATTGCATCAACAATGCATGCATGGAAGATGGCATCAATGGTGTTGATTCATTTCTTGAAAACAAATCTGATTCATCAACACATGAAGCTGACTTTGAGCAGAGGTTTATTGACTTTGATGATTTGGATTCATAGTTTACTATTGAAAATGATAATGGAAAGACTCAGGTGATTTGGGACAACCTTGGAGTCATTAGTGATAGGTATGAAAGTTCTAATTATAGTTTTCATCATAGCAGCAGTTCACTTTCTTTGCATGAACATGATTGGAAGAATCAATTTGTGGTGATTGCTGATATGTAATAACCCCGACCACTAGGTTATTGAATTTCCTAGTTTGATTGTAATAACCCCGACCACTGGGTTATCGAATTTCCAAGTTTGACAATGACTTGTGTCAAACTTATTTGATTTATCTTCTGATATTGATACTAATCCGATTTTGATATTGATTTAAACAAACCAATATTTGCAAACTCAATAAAACAACTTCAGAGCAACTAACGTGAGTTCATATTATTGCAGACTCTCAGAGCATTATGCATATGTGCATTCAATAGATTTCACAGGTTATAATTCCAGGAAGGCATACTGAAGCATAACACCATATTTCTAAAACTTAGATAACAAAGGAATAGGAAAAAACAGTTGTTCATAGATTGCTCAATAAACCTAGTCATACAGGATTCATCATTAATTTCTATTTATTTAAACACAAATTATCACAATCCAGCCATTGTATACACAGGCAACAGGACATTGCAGGGAACTATAAGAAAATCATATGTAATTCTGAATTGAGACATACTCGTCACTTCAAACGTCCAACCAGAATAGGACGATGTGTGTATGAAGACCATTACTAAATAAAAAATCGTCCAACAGTGAATTCGTAAGCCAGAGTATCAGAGCGATGTTTCCAACAGCAATGAATATCCAATGAGAATGCATATGGACTTGTGAAATTCTCGTGCTTGTGCCTTCCCCAGAGCAAAGTATACGTATAATGATATATAGTGTTCAACGCCTCTTCTAATCATACCGATATCAGAGATTCCATGAATGTTTTAGCACCAGTAAATAATGTTGATCAACATAAATCTTAAATCTAAAACCCAACTCCTGTGATTATTCATATTGAAAATATGGAAGTCCCAATTCTGCCCAGTCGACCGTAAAAATCTTCACAGCACCATTGAATACCATCGGGAACAACAGTGAAATGAAACCATGCCTCAAGGAAACAGAACAATACTCTCGTTCTTAGATGTCCGTGCTCCATTATGTTGCCGGTATACACCATTCACGACTCCAGTGAATTGTGCCGGAGATAACAATCTCGATATCAACCAACGCCAATGGTGAACAATTCCGATATCAACCAACGCCAATGGTGAATGCGTCAACATAATCATATATGAAGGATAGATACGTCGCCAGTCACGATGACTCAGAAGTAAAAGAGTGGAAGACTCGACGGAAGAATCCTGTTACCCGTGCTTCACATCCCTCACTCCAAAGAGACGATGACATGATTAGAGGCAATGTTCGAATACAGATATCAGTGTAGACGAACAAGTGCAACCGACACCCACAATACACTCAGCATGAATGAGTATCTAGGCTCTCGTGTGACTTGGAATGCAAGAGTTCAACACAAATACCATAGACAACGGTATTGAACATTTGCACAGATGAAAATATAAGATCAATAGATGCCAACATGTAAGTATATAATTAGCCCCAAAGATGAATTCTCCCGTCTGCAATACTCTCCTTTCAATGTCGATTGATTATACAGCCAGTTGCGAAATTCATGAATATTAGCCGTCTCAGGGGCTACGTCCTGAATGGCTACCAGACACGACCAAAACTCTAAGAGGCTACGTTCTCAGATTCTTCAAAACAAAAACCAAACAATATTCTCCGTGCTGCTGAATCCTTCCACCAATACTCCTTTTAATCTTCGCCCTCAACATTCAGTTGTTGTAACTAAATTATTTAAATATAAGTGGCCTTATAAAGCTTAATTTCAATAACATAACATTTCATATAGCCATAAATATTAATTAATTAAATAATTAAAATTTCTTCTAAGATAAGTAAAGACAATTTTAATATTTAATTAATTAGACTAATTCCTCTTTTTGGGCGTATAAAAATAAGGGACATCACATGATAACCCATTGTTTGAGATGGTTGTTGATATGGTGTATGACGATCCACTTTTTGAGTTGGATGATGGGACTACTCCCGGTTGTAGCACTGCATTGGGTGAAAATAGCAAGGTATGGGATTTGGGAGAAGATTTAGAACTTGAGTTGGAGTGTGGTTTTCAACATGGTTTTGATTTAAATTCACATTGTAAGGTGATTGGTTACCCCACCTAGGAGACCACCGGATATGAAATGTGTCGAGGAGACAAAGGAAGATTGCATAAGGAGTGTTGTGACACTAGGAGACGTGGTATCTTCACGGGATGAATTGATTCATGGAAACTTTTTCATTTTTGAATTTGAAAAGTTTCCAAATAATGCTCTTGAGCTTGTTGGAAGTTTCAAAACAGCAACAAGGAAAGTTGTTGGAGCTTTCAAGGATGGGCTACATGGGTTTACCAAAGAAGTCACAAATTCCTTTGATGTGCATTGTGATTTGGATGGCACTTGGAGATGTATTGTGCACCTTTTAGGCATGTTGGAGATCATTCTTGGCTGGGTATCTATGCTTGGGATCCTCAACATGGATTGACGAAGTTCATTGAGAACGAATGGGAGGATCTTTGGAGGTATAAGGATAAAAATTTCGGTAGTAATGATGCTGTTCCTTTCTTTACTAGCCATTTGGTAATTCTTTTTGCTTATCTACAAGTGGATTGGAGGGAGATTTCGAGCAAAATTTGGAGTTCCACCAGGTTGATGACTCTTGGAAAGGTGTTTACAGCTTAGGTAATGATCAGATTTTTCTTTTGGGTTGAAGACTTTCGGTGTTGCAGCTGTTGTTCTTGTTCCTAGGTGCAGATTTTTCAAAAATCAGACTGTAAGTTGTTAATTTCAGTCTTAGAGAGTTGCAAGATTTCACATTTTCAAACTATTCAGCCTCTTGACAAGGTTAGTTTATGGTTCCTGATGAAGGGAATGTCAAGTTTGGCAAACCAAGTTCTGTGTTGGATGGGTGTTCAGAAGGTTAAAAATGTGGAGGTTAACATTAATCAGCTCAAATTTACCCCTATGGTTCCATGGAATCTTGATGGTGGAGAGCAATTTCTCAAGGATTTGACTGAAATGACTGAAATCTTGCAGGTCACGGTTGCTCTATTTTCTGGAAGGCCAAAAGAGGTTTCATTTGTAGGTGCACATCTGTACAATGCTTCTAATAGTAGGTGCTACAGATCTCCTAGGTTGACTTGGGACCCTGGGATCTTAACTAGCATTAATGTGGAATAGTTTTTTTTGTTGTTGTTGTGATAGCATTGCTTGGGGACAAGCATTCTTTGGGAAGGGAGGACTGTAATGTCCCTTTTTTCGGTGTTCCTTATTTGGGTCAGTTTGGTGATTTGGCTCACTTAGTATTTTTTGTAAGTTCTATATTTAGTAACTTGCCTACAACAGCTCAATGTAGAGTTTCCATTTTTGGTAGGGGTGAGTTCTCTCAGTGGTCATAGTTATTATTTGTTTATTCATCACTTAAGTTAATAAAGTTGCTATTTAAATTAAGTGAGAATGCGCATGGGTTATAAAAGGTCCCCTTGGCCAAGTAGTGCAACGTTGTTTTAAAAGAGGGGACAATGTTTTTCATGTGACGTCTAGAAAGAGAGTTTATCATTTTTTAAGCCTGATGTTATGCCTCATAAGGTGCGACGCCTAGTTTGGTCTTAATGTCAATTTTAAATAAAAAAATTAAAAATCAAAAGTGGAATTTTGGAGGCAAAATGTTGGACGCCCCTCTTGGGGTAATTTCATGTCATTTCATAAAGTGAAATGAGAGGGAAAATATATTCAAATTCAAATGCAAGTTCCCCTAATTCTTCCCTCACTTTATAAATATGTGTTTGAGCTTTCATTTGAATATGGAGGACTTGACAACTTAAGGAGACTGCTGGTTTGTTTCCAGATTTCATTTGCTGCTGGTTGAGGACAAAAACCCTCATCTCAAGTGTTGGTTTTGATGGTGAGAGATCCAGCCTAGCTGGTTGGAGTGATTCTATATTAGGGATCACCATTGTTTTTAGGAGTTTGATCTTTCTAGGGTTTCAAATATGAACTTATATGAACTATGAAGTATTTTGAAGTGTTAAAATCTGGAGTGTTTGGTAACAAATTTTGATGCCTTTTTGGAGTGTTTCTTTGGTGATTTGTTTGGTTTTTTAAGACTTGGCTGTACCACTGTAGGACAAGTCGTACGTCACCAAATTGGACGCCTAGGCTGAAGTGTTGTTATTTGAGTTGTGGGTATCTTTTCTTTGGCATTCTCATAGCTGGGCAACTTCCCTTGCAGATGTTAGTCAGGTAAAACGCTGTCAATCTTTTTCTAGAGCAAATCACCCTATACTTGGCCGTACCATTGCAAGAGGTTTTCAGAGGTATTGACAAAAGATTTTAGGGAATATTAGTGGTTGCAGTTCTTACCAAGAGAGGCGCCTAAGAACTGATAGACCTTTTCAGAAGGTTCGGGGGTGATTTTCTGAAATATGCTAACCAATTTTTTCGAAGAAAGACTCACAAATAACCAGCAATAGATGATTGGATTAGCGTTAGCCTCAAATACAAATCTGAACTTGAATGGAAGATAATAAACTTGAACTGAAGAAGCTGAACTTGAATAGAAGAACTACTCAACGTCAAGAATGTGCACTCAAGATCCCACTGAGGGCGAGGTGCTAACATATGACGGAGTCTAAGAAATTGAAATTATGAACTATTAGGCGGATAACCAGCCATGAGAAAACAATTCCACGCTACCACCAAACAGTGGGGGGAAAAGATTACAAAATAAGCAATTCATCCGCTGCGGCGGGCATCCACAATGCTGTGGGGATTCACCACTATAAGTGGGTATGAGATATTACAATCAAATTAACCTCACTGGCGGTAAACCATCCAGGGGACTTATGTGAGAAGAAACAGAAAGAAATTGCAGCCAATTAAACTGGAACAGTACTACTGTTTACAGTTTGTACAATGTGGAATAAACTGCAAATTACATAGGAAATATAGAATTCTTCATACAAAAGAATAAGAGATGATTTGCAATGGTATTTTAACCCTCTAACAGCTGCTAATAAATCAGAAATCAGAACTTCAACAAACTGATGTAAAAACAGTAAACTGGAAATTTCAATCTGCAACTGTGAGAATCAATGAAAATATCATAACTCACTCAAATCTTCTCCGAATGGCGTGAAACAAGTTGCAAATGCACCTTACAAGTATGGCGCCCAAGTTAGACTCCAGAAACAGCCTCCAAATACTCTAGTTTATTTGGCACGAATCCCAAGGCATCATCAAATGGTACGGCCCATGAAGAAAATCGATTTTGCAATATAAAATTTAATACTTGGAAATAAATTCCCAAATTTGGTGAAAGATGGCGCCCGCAGATAACTAAAGCATGGCCAAAGTACCCAGAACAAAATAAAATTCACTTCAGAAGTTATGAACAAAACTCAGCTTCAGCTGTGTAAAAACCAGGAACTTCAAAACTGTAGAATTCTCCAAAATTCACAACCTTTGTTGCTCAATCTGCTAGTCTGATGTGAGAAGCAGCAATATTCCAACTAGGTGTTGTATTTCAAACACGAAATTGGGAAGGGGCTAGGAGGTAGCATCCTCGAAGCAATAGCAAAATGTCCATAGTCATTTTGACAGCATAACAGTAATGTAATTGATGGATATCAAATGCTGGAGTCATGTCTTCATTTTATAAGAAATGAGAAACTCTTCAACTTCCTCAATTGGCACGCCAAAAGACAACCATTTGAATTCTCCTTATTTTCAAATTTCATAAAATATATTCCTCATAAAGTGGCGTCCACTTTCCTCCAAGCATAAATTCAAAAATATAAAATATTAATATCACCTTATGACAAGGCGTACCCTTCAAGTCCCCTTTTTAAAACAACTTGCAAGTTGTATCCTTAGGCCAAGGGGTCAATTGAAAAATATAACACTTATGCCAATACTTAGTAGATTTCAACAAATTAAGCTTGAGAGGAAGATATTGAAACAACCAATAATATGCTCACTGAAGAGAAGACTGAAGACAACCAACTGCATACTGCCACAACCATCATTTACTAAAAATAGTAAATAAAATGAAATGCTACAAAAGCCAAGCCCATGAAACCCTAATTTCCACCTCATTCCAGTCTACGGGTTCCGGAATAGACTGAAGAATGCCAATGCTGATCACTGATGAGAAGGGGACATTACATTTTCAAGGAATTTGGAGGAGTTTGGCAATTCTTCAATTAGCTGCCCCTGTGTTAGTAGTGCCCAGTTTTCAGTTCTATTCAATCTGAAGCTACCTGTAGCTTTCTCTCCCTTTCCTGACCATGGCAGAGATGTCTCGAAGTGGTGGAATGCAGTTTCAGTATTGCCTAATCAAATCCATTACTATTAGGGACATGATTGAATGTGTGGTGATAGTTTCAAAGAAGTATGTGGACTGTTATTCATAGTAGCATCAACTACAGGCCTGTTAACTGTATATCAGACTTGTAACTTCTATGCACAGAGGTATTTATTTTGAAGATAGTTTGTTGTCACGTATTGATGAAACTTACATGATGTTATATGCTTATGTAGTAGCAGTTATGGAAGAAAATTGAGGTTATATCAGACCTTATGTGTAAGAACGTTACTTTCTTTCCAGAGTTTCTAGAATTCTTTTTGTTTGCAAAATTTATTGGTATTGTTCATGTCAAGCTCTTTCATTTGGCAAATTATGAGATTTCATCAAAAAAAAAAAAATAGGGGTGTGTCATTACAACCATTCACATTTTATGTTGACCACCTTGCTCTCATGTACTTGGTTACCAAACCCATCATTCAGGGGAGAGTAAGTATAATGACCCCTTGCTTGACGAATGCACTTAAACCTGAATCTTGTGTTCAAAGTGTTTCTCAAAGAGACATTAGAGGTGTTATGGATAAACTTCAGTGTTAATATCTAATAAAATCAAAGGGGACATAAATAACTTATTCTTGTCAAAGGATCATTTATCACCTTCTTTCACTCACTATGAATGATACATTAGGATGGATATTAAACACCCTTCAAGACCACACAGATGGAGTTTATCAATTTGTTAAAACTCACAATATCCCAATATATACAAATAGACTCGTAAATCATAATATTCTCAAATGTATTTACAAGCATCAATTGAGATAATATTCCTAAGTCTGTTGTTCTTATCTTTTGCACAATACTATCTTAATCCTTACTATAATAGTACTCATACCTGATAAGTGAAGCATCCATAGATTTATATGAGTATTATATATACCTTTATGCTTGCCCATAACAGTTGTGTTTTCTTGGGGTAGGGTCATTTCCCAAAGGTGGTGCCATTCGATTGTTTGTTGTTCTTGTTTGTCTTCAATATTGAATCACTAACCGCGGCTCGTTTCCTTTAAGTGTCAACTTGATAAACCTTTGATCACTGCATATTACATTTCTCCTAATTGTTGACCTCTATTTAGTTTCAAGGTTTGCTTAGGCACTCATCTTACCTCAGCATGGCCCTTGCTCCCTTAACTCTCATATCTCCTTACACATTCAAATTATAATAGTCGCTATCTTATAAGCATTATATCTATCGCTGTCTTCACACATACGATAGCCGGCTTCCCAATTGATATTCGCTTTGAATTAACTATTGTCGCTGCCGGTCTCCCGTGGTGATGACTTTGTATTCTCTTCTATTCTATCTGCATATCGATGTCCATATCTTTCTTCCATTTGATGTCGGCTTTCCTTAGCCATTGTTCCCTTCCCTAAATGATCCGATGTATCAAGTGTCCCCGATAATAGTAAGCACTTCAGAAATACATTCGTGGTAGCTTTAGAAGCGGCAATACCAGATGGTAACTACGACACTCAGATGCATTGATACAAAACCAACAATGGAGTATCTAGGCCCAGCAACGTATCGAATATCTCTCAATATATAATGGTTGCCTTTGTGCATATCCTTTGTCCATATTAATATTATCTCTAGCATCCTTTATTCCGATCCCTTTGATGGATCTTTCTAAGTCCGACGATGTTCATCAACTATATAACCTTATTATTTATTGGGTACGCAAGTATTCACCCGCCAAAATATTTCTCTTATTATTATTTGTGATTTCTCCATGGTAATGGTAATGTTCGATCACCGGTCCATATTTCTGATTCTCTCCTTATTCGATGATGAAAAGGACATATTTCCATGCGTCGTGCTCCTCCCTCTTTAAGACTCGAGACTTTCTTCTTTAAATCCAATATGAAGAGAGATGACTTTGAAGAGAAGCATCTTTTGCTAGCTAAAATGGATATATATTATTCATTTATTAATTCAATATTAGTTATATTTTATATTTAATATTTATATTTGGTAATTACAAGATTATTTTTTATATATATATTTTCATTCTCCATCATAATAATTGTAATATTATTATTATTTGAATATTTAGAATGTTTACAATAATATTGTATCTAATATTCATGATAATGATATTATTATTATTATTATGATAATTATAGCGTTATTTATAATTATAATATTGTTTTTTTAACAATTATAATTATAATGTCAATTAAATTAATAATTTGAGATTATGCTTCTGTTGACTAGAAGGCACAAATTCTAGGGACATGACAGTCTGCCCCACCCAAGATTGCTTGTCCTCAAGCAATCTCAAACTTGAATTACGACTAATCATTTAAGAAAGTTAACATGCCAAAGCTAGGCAGACACTCATGCTCACAATGCATCAATCACATCGAACATAGGAAAGGTATTTCAGACATGAAGCAATCAACGACGTACAAAAGTTACACTTATAAACACTTATGTTGAATACATACCTTACATGGAGCAAAATGTCATACATGAAACAGTCACAAGGTGGGTACATAAGATATTGTAAGCCATCATCGGAAATGCAGCCAGTAACATACGAAGCATGAGGAAACATGCATAAGGCACGTTACGAAGCATATTCAAGGCATTAAGAAGGCACTCAAGTAGGAAGAGTCTTGACAGGTATGAATTAGTCACACATAAAGCTTTTAAGAATTAATCAAGCACATCAAATATATAGCAAACACTTGATTACTCGCAAGATATGTTACATACAAGTAAGGTATGTTAATACACTGCAAATACACTTAAAGAAGCATACATGTTCAATCAAGAGTATTCATTCAAGGAACATACATAACAAAATTATACACATGCAGTAAGCATATTAGGTATAAAACAAGCACGTGGGACATGAGTCATACTCATAAGATATGAATTCATATATTTGAATACACTTAAGCAGTAAGCATGGAGCACATACCAACATGGAATACAGATCTGAATACATAAGGCATGAAGTTTTCATGAAGTGTACACTTGTATAAATAGAGCATGGGGTATGCTTGTCAATTTTGCAAGTATACATGAGAATGGAGTAGACATGCTGAAAACACACTAGTCATGAAAGACACTTTAAGCATTCATGTTGAATATATTGGTCATAAACGCATACAAGATGAAGACTTGCATAGATTACACCTGAAGCATGCAAATACATGTAATACACTTAGAAATACATGATGTAAGACACACACAATGTAAGACAAATTCACACAAAGCATTGAGCAATAAATTACACACAAGGTATGTAAATCATGTAATTATACTTAGGAAAAGAAATACACTTGAATATACACATAAGCCATGAAGCATGCACTTGAATACACAAGTTGCCAGGTATACACTTGAATATACATAAGTCAGATGGTACACACTTGAATACAATTGAACACACATAAGCCACAAAGTGTACACCTGAGTACACATGAGCCACAAACTATACATTTGAATACACTTGAATAAGAGCTTGTAGTACATACGTAGAGCACATAAACCTAGGCAATGTATGCAATCCAAACATACTCATACATAGAGGAATTACTTAAAACATGAATATATAGAGCGTTCAAGTATACTCAAATTTACTTCTATGCATGGAATAAATGCACTTGATAAAAATACACCTGAGATGCATGAAGTGTAATCGTGTGCTTGGATTTCAGAAGATAATTAGGGACACTCAATCATACGCATAAATACACAACATGAAGCATAATGAAATGATCATACATAGTAGAATGCTCGCAGATACACTCAGCAAATACAAACAGCATATACTTAAGAATGGTGTAGTCATGTATAAGAGTACATCAGTCATGAAGTGAACAAGTAAGATGCCAACCAACAAACACCATAAGTTTGGTAAACATGAAGTATAGGTGTGAATAACACATGAAGTATATACATGAGTGCATGAAGTCTCAAAGCATTCGTACGAATCGTAAAGTATATATTTAAGTGCGAGTCACTGCAAATACACCCAAATACATTATCATGAAGGACACACTTGAATTCAAAGTCACAGAGTAAACAAGCACAAAGCCAAAGGGTATACACTTGAATACATCTCGAATTTGCGCACAATCTATCGAGTATGCGCTCAAATATGAATACAAGATCATATACACTCAAATATAGTCACAAGTCAACTTAAATACACATACAATCATAGAATATACACTCAAATACAAATGCGATCATACGGTATACACCCAATTGCAAATTCAATCACGAGTCATAGAGTATGCACTCAAATAAACACAATTGTTGAGAATACAGATACATTCACAAGTTATAGGGTGTACAATCAATTACAAATACACTTGAATCAAGTATATTGTCAGACAATCGAGAAGGGGGATTCGGTGTATCCCATACTACACCATGAACCCATCCACCATCTTGAGGTCATCAAGTATATGAGAATACCAATCAAAATAAACATTAACTTAATATGATGAAGAGCCAATAAAGCCTCTCTTTAGCTATTGCCATTATGCAATTCCTCATACAACCCATAGTTTCTTACTGAATAAATTAAATGAATGTAAGTCACTCTCAATTTATCATCTCTTTGATCATCCAATTCCCAATTGGGGCAGAGTGGATCACGCACAAGGATGCCCTTAGCGCCTCCCTCCTCAGCTCGATAGCGGTCAACAACATTTGTTGTAATGACCCCGTCGGCCCTCAATGGCAGACACGCAGTCATCCCAAGAGGGTGTTTTACCTCAAAGGGAGCCTAGTATCTTCTCTCCTTCATGGGCATCCACTCCACCTCACTTAATGGTTTATCGGAGTAAGAGATCATAATTTGATAATGGGCAGACACACAGCCCATGCGATAGTTTGAAGGAAGGGTTTCCATAGGAGGCCCTTAGAGTATTCCTTCTCAGCCCGAGAGCGGCTAACAAGCACCTATTGTAATGGGCCCCTCAGCCCTCAATGGCAGACTTGCAGTCATCCAATGAGGGTGGTCTACCTTGAAGGGACTCTCGTATCTGCTCAACCTATTGGTTCCATCCCTCAACCAACTACATGATTGTTTGTTGATACAAACAATTGCATCTTACTTTATTACAAGTCACAATTACAACATGCTATGAGGATTCATGAATTCATTAAGATATTAATAGTCTGTTTATCATATGCATTAGTCCTTAAATCCATTAATCACCAATCCCTTATCAATCATTTATAACGCATTTAACAAATATTGTTTTCCAACTATATAAAGGTATTGCTGATTTAGGGCTATGAAAATGCGCACCTAAAACTTACCACTTTGATTTGCATGAACCCCCATCCAATGATGTCGCCTTCTTATGCTATGTTTAAATCGAATGATAGATCATCATAACATCATTAGTTGTCCAATTCCAAATAACATGTTAGCAATTCTATAGTAGTGACATGCATTCTCAAAATGACAATAATAAATTATAAATATTATTATGCATAAATTGTATTTATTAATCGCCTATTATGTACTCATTAGTCATTATATATTTAGGTATATTTATCAATGACATTTAGATATGCCTATTTACCATCAGTTTGATTTCCCTATTTATTCGCCAAAATAATATCACTGCTTCTTATTCAAACCTCCAATTTTAGTAGGGATATGACCCATCCCTGATCTGTATAAATCAAATGCGTTTCTATGTGTTTATAGAATATACCTTCTTCTTTGGTCAATTCGCATACACTATTTTCACAGGATGGCAGGAAAGTTGCTTTGATACCACTTGTAATGACCCCTTGCTTGACGAATGCACTTAAACATGAATCTTGTGTTCAAAGTGTTTCTCAAAGAGACATTAGAGGTGTTATGGATAAACTTCAGTGTTAATATCTAATAAAATCAAAGGGGACATAAATAACTTATTCTTGTCTGTTGGCGTAACAACTAACACCTCTGGAGTAGAAGTTGTTATGAACAGCCTATGCACACTACGCAATGAGTGCTCTTCAAATTAGGAGGGGAAGCTCCCTCGTTGTGCTTTGACAAAAATACTTGCAAAGGGAAATAAGCTAAACTATGTCCTGTCTTTTTGTTTCAGCTATAGAGGCACAAGACTTTCTTGAAAGAACTTATACGTTGCAGCTGAGTTTTTCTGGTTTCGCAGATCTACTAACTACAACTAAACTAATCTATCCAATCTCCTCAAGAAATCAGAGCATGAGGAAACAGACAAGGTTATGACTATCAGACGATAAATGTGTTTAGATTCTCTACTTGAAGGAAAGGTGGCGCATCTATCATCTCAATCTAGACAAGTTTATTGGGCACAAAACAGATTTGAGAATTTACCATGATAATCTTATGAAACCTTGTGTGGCATAACACTTGATCATAACAGTAAAGACTCGCAAAACAGCTTTATCATCCTAATCTTATGAAACCCTATGTGGCATAACACTTAATCAGAATGATAAAAGATTCACAAAACAGATTTATCTAAACTAAGGGAAGGATTTACCATGACAATCTTATGAAACCCTGTGTGGCATAACACTCGATCAAAACAGTAAAGGCTTCTCAATACGATTTTATCATCACAATCTCATGAAACCCTATGTGGCATAACACTCACTTATAATGATAAAAGATTCACAAGACAGATTTATATAAACTATGGAAAGAATCCACCATTACAATTGCATGAAACCCTATGTGGCATAACAATTAATCGTAATAGCAAAGACACATGAACAAATACCAAAAGAGCAATATTGAGGGCAAGGTAGGCGCAGCATATATTTCTCTCTCAAGCAAAAGTCGAATACAAATGAGCAAAAGCTCTTATTTATATACATCAAGGTGTAGGTAACCCTAAAATCACCTTGTGTTAACTATAGTTCTTGCAATGCATGCAAGCTTTGCGCCAAACCCTAATGAAGTAAACTATACAGTTAACTGGAAAACTACCATCAGTTAACCGGTACAAATAACCTAAATGGACCATGTGCAAGCATGCACGTCCTTATTTAAAGCAAAGTTAACTAGCCACTACCTTCAGTTAACTGGAAACCCTAACCCTAACTCCTGTGTTGATAATTCCAAGGACGAGATAAGCATGTGTTAAGTCAGCAAGTAAACTCAAGACTGAAAGTCGAGTTAACTGCTGCTCATGACTCAACCCTCGAAATTAACTACAGGTTCCAACATCACTCCATGTCATCTCGATCTAACACTTCGATCAAGAACTCATCAACCTCTGTGTCATCTGGCACTTTGATGCTGTCCAAAACAACAGTCTGTTTCTTTAGTTCTCTGCCACTTTCTGTAATTGTGTGCATGCCATCTTTACAATCTTCAGTCGCCTTTCTGAAACTGGCTGCAATCACTGAAATGTTCTCTAATTTAGGCGCCATAGGTTCACCTTCAAGGCTGTCATGAATCATCTTCTCGAACTCTGCTTGTACTTTGTCCAACTCAACATACGTGCCATCTTCAAGAAGATAATGACACGGAATCTGAACAACGAAACCGCTGACAAGTGCAAGTACTCCAACCACATCATCCTTGAGTGAAAATAACTTAGTAGAAATCTTCTCACATGTTTCCATCCTGAGAAGGTGCTGCTCTTTCCAAGCAAAAACTTTATCTTGATCCTCGACCATCTCCAAAGCATCGCATGCAACTAACAACTGAGATAGTAGAACACGATCCTTTGCCAAACTCTCTGCAACTGCAATCTCTAGCAACTGAATACCCTGACGGAGTTTGTGTGCATCACTCCTTAACTGATATAAATCTGCAAGAAGACGCCGACCAGCAGCAACTAAACTTTCAATCCAGTTGTCCAAAAGTCTACCATGACCGACTAACTGATCCAGTTTTCGTTTCTCTGCAGGTGTATGCTGAGGAAGAAGAGGTGCTCTATTCGGATTCCCATGAATAAGATCAGAAATGTATTGATGAAGTTGACTATTTTCAGCCTTGAGTAAGGCCTTATCTTCTCCATCCTTTGTGATACGCTCTTCAAGATTATTAGTGATAATCTTAAGAAGAGTTACATTTGTCTCTCTAGTACTATCCGTTCATAATGCTGCATGCAAGCAAGAACGAACTCAAGATCAAAAGTAGTAACAGGAATGGATGCTGCTGCCAGCAATCCTGAACGTTCAAGATTCTTCAACGAATTGCTGCTAACACCCTCCAGACTGCTCAGATTTACCACTGGATAAACATGATTCAAGTCTGTATCTGAAGTCTTGATGAAATTATGTGTGAGAGCCGATTTCACCTTGTAATCAATGAGATTGAACTGCATTTTGAAAATGACGACTTTTGACTGTAAAGTCGAATATATTTGAAGAACTTTCTGAAAACCTCTGGACAAAGCTAAAAATAGCCTCCGACGAAAGGAATTTTTGAAGTTTTTCTAGAACGTGGGTTTTGTGCACAACTAAATTCTGAACAAACCCAGATAGCTGAATTCTCGAAAAAATGTGTTTCAAGCCCACATGCAAAGAGATTCTCGGAAAAAGGCACAAAGCTTCAGAATGAAGACTAGGGGCGATTTCCTCAAAAAAAATCTAAGACGTGGGTCTCGCTGTAAATGCTGAAATATGTGAACCCGGATGATCAGATTCTGAATGTGTTGAATTTCTTTGACATGCGAAGAAAGTACCTAAGTTGAGAAATAGAAGAAATAAGACAGAAGATAGAAAGTTTTGCTTGTCTGCTTCTGAAAAATCTGCCAACCTCTTCTTTGGAACTTGATAAAACCTGCATGCAAAGTGAAAATAAAGTCTAGAATCGCCTTCCTCTGAACAATCTGAACTCGTTGCTACGAAGAACGCTGAATTCGGACACCTGTAGCACCTTTAGCTTGCTGGTCGCTCAAAAAGAATAAGAACTTCAGAGCTAAAGATGATGAAATAATGGACGCCATGGCTGAAATATATAGATTTTCATCTTTGAAAATTCGCACTAAGCAAGGAATCCATGAAAAGTGCGCTTGGCTTCTAATTGGACCTCATCTCAGTTAACTGAAACTCAGATATGCTAAATAAATCATCATGCATTAGGGTTTCCCTTTCAAGTCTTCAGTTAACTGAACCATGCGACTTTGACTTCAGTTAGCAATTCTTATCAAATTCGCCATCCTTCACACTTGCTTTGGATTCACAAATTTGAACTAAGGCGTCCCTTTTGATAAGTGAAGTTAACAATCTTGATTGAGATGGAAAATTTGCCATCTTCATGCAATAAACAATCTAAAAATAGCGACCCTTTTCAATCTTCAGTTGGCCTTCAAGAAGTGCGCCAACTTCACTCTTATGCTTCAATTTAATTCTAAAAATAACAACCCTTTTGGAACTAAAGTTATTATTCCTTGAAAAGTGCGTAGCTTCACAAAACTATGCTTCATCATTTTAAACACTAAATATGGCGACCCTTTTCATGACTGAAGTTAACAACTTCATGCGCCATACTTCACTAATTAATGCTTCATCTTTCATGTCGTCCCTTTTTAGAACTTCAGTTGACACTCAATGAAGCGCCATCTTCACTAAATCTTCACAATTGCAACCAAATTCGCCATGCATGTGAACTCCAGTTGACATTTACTGATAATCTTCAGTTAAGTGAACATGCAATCAAGTTAACTCAACATGCAAGGTAGTTAACTGAACATGCAAACTAGTTAACTCGACATGCGAACTAAAAGATCACTCAACATGCCAATATACGAACTGAAGATGACAACCCAGAAAACGTTTAGTCTAACTGTAGTTAGAACTCCAGTTAAGGCGTCCATTCAACTCTCTTTCGAAAATCCAACTTTGACCTCTTAAGGCGAATTCCAGACTTAGCCAAATTTCATGGAAATTTAAGCTAAAACCTCTGCCGGGACCTTTGTTCATCCTCTGACACTGGTTGACTGACTTCTCCGATTGGCTGGCTGACAGGTGCATCGCAGAGCTGAGTAAAAACTGATCAAAAGGTATCTTGAGACTGGAAACCATAAAACTGACATCTGAAGGCTCAAAAATCCAAGCGCCTTCTTCAAAAGCTGCGCTTTTTCTCAGACTTAGTCAAATTCCGATTTCTGCATTTTGAACGAAGGGAAAAATAAATCCTTCATAACTTCTGATTTATCAACTTCTAGGACTGGAACTCAAGTTCACTGCGAAGCTGACTTCATTCTGCATAACAGCTGCAAAGGTACATTTCCCAAGAAAACGTCTGAGGGGTGAAAAACAAGGGCACCTTTTTGAAAAGTTGCTCTTTTTCTCTCCAGACTTAAACCATTTCTGGAAATGACAAAAATAATATAAAAACTCCCACTGCGAGCTGCTGAGACATCTTCTGATCTGACGGAGATAGGCAACGGAAAGCTGAGCGTAACACGGACACATTGAATATCTGATATCATCAGAAAGAAAGCATTAAAGGCTTGAAAAGCTTAGGCGCCTTTCTCAAAATGTGCTCTTTTGCTTTTTCCTCTGATATTCTGACTAAGATTTGACCCTACGTTTGACCTCCGGTTCAGGCACTTCAGCAACTCAGATTCACCCACTGACGGATGCATCGCGAAGCTCGAACAAATGTGAGATAAACATCTTGGATGGCATTTAGTCAAAAACTTACATTTGGCACCTCAAAAAGATGGGCGCCTTTCCCAAAAGCTGCGCTTTTTACCAGTGTTAGCCAATTCTCACTTTCGCCTCGTTTTGCGCTGTATCTTCCGTAACTCGAACAAAACAGGTCTGTTTGACAAGCTTGATAGCTCACTGCGAAGCTGGCGTGATGCCGGACAAATGTCTGCTTGAGGTGACAAACCCTAAAAACAGGATCTGGGCCCCTAAAAGATAGGGCGCCTATTTGAGAACGTGCTCCCTTCTCCACAGAGAGAAAATTTTGATGTTTTTCATTCAGATTTTCACTTTTCTTAAATCTCTTCGGTAACCGACTGACATGACACTGACACCAACTCCATATTTAAAAACCCCAAAAACGACCTTCTGTCATCACTTTAACAAGATTTAGACTCAATTAAGCAAAATGCCTTAGTGAAGCAAAAATTTTGGTTTTGGGTACAACATTGTCAAAGGATCATTTATCAATACCACCCAGATGGATATTAAACACCCTTCAAGACCACACAGATGGAATTTATCAATTCGTTAAAACTCACAATATCCCAATATATACAAATAGACCCGTAAATCATAATATTCTCAAATGTATTTACAAACATCAATTGAGATAATATTCCTAAGTCTGCTATTCTTATCTTTTGCACAATACTATCTTAATCCTTACTATAATAGTACTCATACCTGATAAGTGAAGCATCCATAGATTTATATGAGTATTACATATACCTTTATGCTTGCCCATAACAATTGTGTTTTCTTGGGGTAGGGTCATTTCCCAAAGGTGGTGCCATTCGATTGTTTGATGTTCTTGTTTGTCTTCAATATTGAATCATTAACTACACCTCATTTCCTTTAAGTGTCAACTTGATAAACCTTTGATCACTGCATATTACATTTCTCCTAATCGTTGACCTCTATTTAGTTTCAAGGTTTGCTTAGGCACTCATCTTACCTCAGCATGGCCTTTGCTCCCTTAACTCTCATATCTCCTTACACATTCAAATTATAATAGTTGCTATCTTATAAGCATCATATCTATTGTTGTCTTCACACATATGATAGCCGGCTTCCCAATTGACATTCTCTTTGAATTAACTATTGTCTCTGCTGGTCTCCCATGGTGATGACTTTATATTCTCTTCTATTCTATCTGCATATCGATGTCCATATCTTTCTTCCATTTGATGTCGGCTTTCCTTAGCCATTGCTCCCTTCCCTAAATGATCCGATGTATCAGGTGTCCCTGATAATAGTAAGCACTTTAGAAATACATTCATGGTAGCTTTAGAAGCTGCGATACCAGATGGTAACTACAACACTCAGATGCATTGATACAAAACCAACAATGGAGTATCTAGGCCCAACAACGTATCGAATATCTCTCAATATATAGTGGTTGCTTTTGTGCATATCCTTTGTCCATATAATATTATCTCTTGCGTCCTTTATTTCGATCCCTTTGATGGATCTTTCTGAGTCCGATGATGTTCATCAACTATATAACCCTATTATTTATTGGGTACGCAAGTATTCACCTGCCAAAATATTTCTCTTATTATTATTTGTGATTTCTCCACGGTAATGGTAATGTTTCATCACTGGTCCATATTTCCGATTCTCTCCTTATTCGATGATGAAAAGGACATATTTCCATGCGTCCTGCTCCTCCCTCCTTAGGACTCTCGACTTTCTTCGTTAAATCCAATATGAAGAGAGACGACTTCGAAGAGAAGCGTCTTTTGCTAGCTAAAATGGATATATATTATTCATTTATTAATTCAATATTAGTTATATTTTATATTTTATATTTATATTTGGTAATTACAAGATTATTTTATATATATCTATATATATATATATATATATTTTCATTCTCCATCATAATAATTGTAATATTATTATTATTTGAATATTTAGAATGTTTACAATAATATTGTATCTAATATTCATGATAATGATATTATTATTATTATTATGATAATTATAGCGTTATTTATAATTATAATATTGTATTTTTAACAATTATAATTATAATGTCAATTAAATTAATAATTTGAGATTATGCTTCTATTGACTAGAAGGCACAAATTCTGGGACATTACAGTAAACCAATGGCTTCTCTTGTTGTAGGAGTTCACATTAACAATAATCGTAAGTCCCGGGAAGAGTCATGTAATCATCGACCAGTTGTTAAAATTATGGTTTGGCGAACTCCCCAAAGGAGTGAACAAAGGCTTTGTGAATGGTCACTTGTTCCTCATAGCATTACTTCCTCCATGGTACAAGAAGATTGGAGAGTAGCTGTCGACATCAACCTTCCCGAAAGAAATTTCGCCTGCTGAATGAAGGAAACTCGTATTAAAAAGAAAGACTTTTCAGTTCATCAATACGCTATTGTACAAAATGGTGTCAAACCAAATCATGAGGCGATGTGTTATTTAAGAGGAAATTTCTAGCAATACTAAAAGAAGCACAAGAAAGTCTAGCCAGAGGGCACATGGGACCGGATGCCACAACACGGAAAGTTCTCCTGGTAGGATTATGTTGGCTGACGGTACACACAGATGCCCGAGAGTGGGTGACTGGTTGTGATACATGTCAGAGAGTTGGAAAGCCTCTTAAGCGGGACTACATGGCATTGTTCCCATCACAACCCCAGGAGTTGTTCGAACGATGGGGACTAGACTTCATTGAACCACTGAAAGTTAGCCAGTTGCATTGGTGCAAGTACATAGTCGTCACTACTGAGTACTTGACAAAGTGGATGGAGGCTCCTGTGTTATCAGACAATACTGCACAAAGTACAACAAGACTTATCAATGAGCAAATAGTTACATGGTACGACATCCCGATACAAATCACTAGCGACCGAGGAGGACATTTCGTTAACCACGTCATTTGGTTGATGATGACAGAGTTTCAGATATTCCATAATCTGTCGAGTCCATACTACTCGAGAGCCAACAGCCAAGCAGAGTCCACAAACAAAAGTACTTTTTTCCATCATTCATAAGTCATGTAGCATCGAAGACGTTGACTGGGAGGAAATGTTACCTTTCGTACTATGAGTGTATCGTATGACATAAAATGTGATGATTGTGCACACACCGTTCCAGTTGATGTACGGTGAAGAGGCAATAGTGTCAGCCGAGTACATGGTGGTGAGCCTAAGAATAGCGGTCGACAATAGACTAGGTGACATGAAGAGTTTGAAGGAGCGGTTATTCCACCTCAACAAACTTGATGAACGAAGAATTATGGCATAGTGGACGACGGAGGCAATGCAAAAGAGCACACACTGGCACGACAAACACCTTCGTCAAATGAATTTCCAACTTGGCTAGTTAGTTTTGAAATATAATGGTCGTAACGAGATCAGGCCAAGGAAGTTCAAAGTTAGGTCGCTTGGACCATTTAAAATTAGGGAGGTTTGCAAGTATGAAGCAATCAAGTTAAAGAATCTAGACGAGACTTTGTTACTAGATGCCATTAATAGGTCAAAGCTCAAGCCGTATTAGGAGAGAAGAGAAACCATTGCCATCAATATTTTGGGAAATACAACTGCAGAGGACTAGAGAATCAACGAAAGAAAAACCATAGAGGAAGAAGACTGGGGAATAGCAGGAAGTTAGTATGTACTAGAGAAAGATTGGACTACGCTTGGAGGAGAAAACTAGTTGAAGAGAGGCTTGTTAGAAGGAGATTGGAGGGCATTACAGTGCCTTAGGTCCATAAACACCTGACCAATGCTTTGTTCAAGACACCCACCCTTTGCAGAAGGGTATGGGCTCATTGGAAATACCAGGCACCTTATAAAGGAAAACAAAGGGGATACGTGTTGTTGTGTCTTATGAACTGGATGAGGAAGCACAAAAGCAGAAAGAGGAGAAAGAAGAAAGAGAAAGGAAAGAGGTGAACAAAACAAAAGCGATGAAGATGAATGGTGGGACAAAAACTAGAATGAATACTTAGAGAAAATTAGACCATGTCTGAAATTGATAATGATGACAAAAGATATGTTTATTGGTGCTCGACAAACAGGTACAATGTTGACTTGGCTAAATATGCCAAAGACAATAGTCGAGAACCACCTACACTAGTGAACTCATACGGATTGAGGCGAGTGTGACCAAATCGTGCAGGTCCACTGATCGTGGATGGAGAAGACATCACCTGGTACAAAAAATATGGAAGATGATATGTAGATGGGAGTTACAAAGGCATGGGCCCATGCCATTGGTCGACAAATTTTTTGATTTGCAATACTTAGGAAGATGATGTGATGAGTGTTATAAGAGACCGTTGTTTTTTTGCAAATGGTGGTATGCCTCAAAAGTCAAAGTACAAGGTGACAGGAAAAAAATACAAAAGATAAAAATTGATGAAGTAGACAATAAAATTGGTAAAAAGCAAAAAATTTGGTGGAAGTCGAAAATTGAAAAAAGTGGAAAAATAAAACATTGGAGTCAAAAAATGGAAAAGTTGAAAATGTGGAAAAAATAAAACAAAGGAGCCAAAACAAAAAAATTAAAAAGCAACGCAAACGTGGAAAAAAATAAAATACAAGGAGAAAAAGTTGGAAAAAATTATTAAAAAATTAAGGAAAGAAACTAATATTAAAATAAAAAATGTTATTGAAGTGCAGATTTTTAAAAGGGTAAAAGAGGTCGGGAGGCCAAGTATATAAATCTTGGCAGAGGAAGAGCACCTTGTATGGAATTGCAAGAGGACCATTGTACAGAAGCACGTTGCGAAGAGAAGTTTTAAAAAATGCACAAAACTTGCACGTGAGGTCGTATGGTGACTGGTTGCACAAAAGACAAAAGGACACTGTATGTGGGAGTAGGGTCATAAGTGTACGGCAGGTGGAAGACATTGAGGGCGAAATAGAAAGACTCACACGACGGAGTTGTGAAGGAACCATGCGAATCTTGCAAGGACTTATGGAAAACCAATTGACGAAGGAGCAAAGTGAAATCGTATGGTAGTAAAATCAAGCCAAAATTATATGGCAAGTAGAATCCTTACAACATTTAGAGGGCATACAATTTGGAGAGAAGATAACCATACACAGAGAATTGACATGAACAAGTATGAAAGTCTCATGCCAATCATAAGGGGCTAATATCCGTATGGGACAACAAACTAGTATGATGTACGATGCATCACAAACAAAGAACTAGTGTACGACCAAGAGGAGTATTAAGGTGAGCAACAAAGAAATCCGTATGGGTGTGGCTATATCCAATAGAAAGGAAGAAAAAGTACACCACACAGTTGAAGAGGGTGAAGGTACAACGCATAAAAAAATGTTAGTACAGTCCTTCACTAAGCAGAGAGTATGAAGGAGAGGGCAAATCAGTTATCGTAACAGTCAGGAGGAAAAGCATTGGTCATATAACCTGTGCCCACGTGTGTCAGAGAAGTATTATTACTAGGACATGGCAGCCGCGAGTAGCAGTAAATGGAAGAGGTCACCACCATTTCGTCCAAGCATAGCAATAGGAAACATGGCGAAGGGTAGTGATGATGTGATGACAACAGATAATATCACCTAGGAGTGTCTCGGCGGCACAGAGTGCCAATCCTGGTGCCTCTCAATTCAAGATGATCACATCCTAAAAATCATCGGAGAAGCCACAAGTAGACAAAGTAGCACAAATGTCGTTCTTTAACTCTCGAGAGTTCAACCCATATCTTAGGCAGATGACTATCCACTACAATTGGCATGGCCACAACTTGGTCATCAATTATAGAGGATGCTAGGTAACCATTTCATATGGGTTGCTAGAGTTGATGAGGATATTCGAGAAACCTTCTTGATGGGCTTCAACTACAAAGCCCTTGGGGAAGATGTTACGATAGATGAAGGAGAATTCGGTGGTGAGGGTGTGTAGATCCAATCTCACCTAGGAGGAGAGAGACAACATTTGGAGTTCCGACAACAAGGGGCTACGGAAGAACTTCCTCGACAATGCTAGATGGAAGTGTCTACTGGGTTTAATTAAGAGTCGGCTAACTAGGGTGAGCAGGGCATTAGACATCGCAGTGTGGATGATTGGCTTGATGATGGGGTTGTATTCAGGCAAGGTGTGCAACATTACTCTCAGAACGGATTCTAGAGTTCTTATGCATACAGCACAAAGTATTTTACATGATGCAGCACACCATTGGGCTATTGTTGGATGCCATTTACACATAGGTGCTAGTCAACAGTTAGGGGAGATTGTAGCAAGTCGGCCAACTGGATGCAAGTTGGTCGATCGTGTTCTATTGGGAAAACTTGGGGGTGTAGACCGCAAGCGAAGACATACCTCACTTGGTGACACTAGTGAAGAGGAGGCAAATAGATATCTCACCACCTCAGTTGAGTGGAGATGACAGTGGGCAGAGTGGGGATGACCATACACCGAGTGTAGAGGAGGCCATTGAGTTGTCCTCTTCAGATGAGGAGATGAGCACGAAGGTCTCCCTGGTGGGGATGCGGGCTCATAGGAAGTGGAGGCGGTGATCCCTTTGGAGTTGAGAATGGAGCCACGACCAACCATATCGATAGAGTCATGCCCATGCTCATACCACCACAGTTGCATAGACAGTAGTGGTTGTGCTTGTACCACCACCAATTGCATAGACAATAGTGGTTGTGCTCGTACCACCACCAGTTGCATAGACAACAATGGTCGTGCTCTTACCATCAACAGTTGCAACAGATGAGGGTGTGGAGAACGTAGAGCTTGACACATGGTTAGGAGAGATGGGTGCACTGCGAGACATCCCTCCACCATTGCCAGAGCCACCCCATGAGTTGACAAAAGGGGAGGTCACTCACCCATCGACTTCGCAAACAGAGCCACCCTCACGACCAGAGCAGCCAAGTACACAGTCGAGTACGAGTACAGAGTTCGCTCCATAATCAGCTTGGCTCATTGTGAGGCTAGCACAGCCACCTCCATGCCAGCCTCATAGGCAGCTCAACTAGTCTCAAAACCAGTTTCACAGATGGTTCAGCTACCCTCACAGCTAACTCAGCTAGCCTCATGGCCGACCCACACAACACCCTCACAGCTAGCACAAAGAGGGGCATATCCAAGAGAGCTAGGGGAGGCAAAGTCTAGCGAGGATGAGTCAGAGGGGCTCTTTCAAATCAGCCAACCAAACCCTCACGATCCCCTTGGTATGGTACAAAGATATTTGAGTGAGTTGCAGGGGATGGATCGAGTCATGCACGAAGTGGGAGTGATAGGGCAAGGGTTACTCATCAACATCAATCCTCTAGTGGTGCAGGAGGTCGAGAGGATCTTGGCCTTTATGCAGCATGGGTATGAGAGTGAATTCTTACAGTACTTTATTTCAAGAGGATGGCCAGGGGTCGAGATTGGGGAGATGTCGGTTGGCTGACAACCAACCCGACCCATGACAATTGGGAGACACAGTTGAGTACTCACAGCATTCCTTTAGATGGAGAAGAGTTACAAAGATATATTCCTTAAATGGCGCTGACAGACACTTTCCATTGAGGAAGCTACTAAGACTAGAGATAGAGCACTAGCATAGGTGGAGAGTAGTAGGGCAAAGTTTGCAGAACAAATCCGCAAGTCACAAGAGCAATTGGCTCAAGTGACTATTGTCGAGCATACAAGAGTCATAGCTTTCGAAAAGACAATGACCGAGAAGAAGTTGTTGGCGGAGCGTGATGCATAGTTGAGCAAGAAGGAGAGATTGTTGGTAGAACGTGATGCATAGTTGGCTGAAGCATCGAGACTCATAGCCGAGAGGCAGATTCAACTGAAGGAGAAAGACAAGGAGTTGGAGAGAAGGAGCCAAGAGCTCAAGAGGATGAAGACCAAACTTTCAGAGGCAGTGCAAATGGTGAAGACAACAAGAGAGGGGTAGCTGGCAACCAACCAAAAACTTCAGCATTTGCAACATCAGTCGGCAACCACCACTCCTATGTCATCAATACATCTAGGGGTGCCCTCTCACCCTCAGTAAATTTTTTTCTTTCTACTCGCCATTTTTGTTTTCTGTCGTTTGGAAGACAACATTTTTTTGTGGGGGGGATGATGTGGTCAACCAAGAGTGATCATGTTAGTTGCCCATTTAATGTAATTGAATAAAACTATATTGTATGCAGCAAAATATTTTATGTTATAAAGTTGTTGGGAATTAAGTCCTCGAATAGTGGGATTAGTTGTAATAGGTAGTCGTGACGATTGGTGTTCTCAACCACTGTCAACAACTATATATATGTTTTGTTTCATTGTAGTCGGGGACATGATATGACATGACATAGAATAGATGATTGTATACTATATCTATTGCATTAATGAATGAAAGTATGATTATTTTGTGCACCTTATGCGTTCATGAATATTTCCTATCTATGTTTTGTAAATTACATTCTTGTTTACTCTAGTTCATTGCTAAGTCATTCTTGTGAGTAAAAAAGTTTGGTGTGTGATGGTTTTGAGACATCCTATCATAGTATTGATAATTGATGCTGGTGTGGTGTAATGTCTTGTGTTGAAGGGCTAAACCTCAGCAGATGTCCTAACCTATCGTGTGCCTGATAACTAGATGGTGGGGATCCATGACCAGGTGTCCATTGTGCTCGTGGCTTCTATGCTTTCACCTCTGAGGCTAGTGGGATGCAAAACTCACCCTTAACACCTTGGGTAGCCACCCTCACTACTCGACTGGTCTTTTGGTGTAATGGTTGGGACCTGTGTGCTATTAGAGCCAAGGTCTCGAGGTCAAGCCCTGCAGAGCTTGGTGGGCTGTAATACCCCGTGCTGTAGAGCTAAACCCTAGTGAATGTCCTAACGTGTCATGCTTGCAAGCGTGTACTTGATAACCAGATGGTGGGGCTCCACGACCACGTGTCCATTGTGGTTGTGGCTTCTATGCATTCACCTCTAAGGTTGGTGGGATGCAAATCTCACCCTTAACACCTTGGGTAGTTGTCCTCACTACTAGGTCAATCTTTTGGTGTAGTGGTTGGGCCTTTGTGGTATCAAAGCCAAGGTCTCGAGGTCGAGCCCTGCGAAGTGTGGTCGGTTGTAATGTCTAGTGCTGAAGGGCTAAACCCCAGCAGATGTCCTAACCCATTGTGCTGGTAGGAGTGTACTTGATAACCAGATGGTGGGCCTCCATGGCCATGTGTTCATTGTGCTCATGGCTTCTGTGTCTTCACCTCCGAGGTTGGTTAGACACAAACCTCAACCTTAACACCTTGGGTAGTTGCCCTCACTACTAGGCCAATCTTTTAAGTCTCATCAAAAAATATGGTAGAGAAAGACAAGGGTGTTGCCACTCTTGAAAGTCCAAATGCTAGAGTAGAGAGGAAGTTTGATGTCATGTTTGACATGATGTCCAAATTTCTCGACAAAATGAATCAGAATGTTCCCCAAATTTAGAATGGAGAAGTTAGCACTTCTAACATCAATAATCATCAATGTAGGAATGACCATACTATTAGACCTCTTCGACCCACATTCACTTTGTAATGTCCCCTTCTCGAATGTGATCATTTCAGTTGACCGTTGGCCTATTCCGGAGACCCGTAGGCTACTCGGATGGTGAAATTAGGGTTTCCTAATTTTGAGGAGGTTGTTGCTTGAAGTTTGGAAATCGGATTGCGGATTCTTTCTGGGTTTTCAGAGAGCTTCGCGGTGGTATGGTCAGTTTGGCGTTTCGAGCAACTTCATGAATTTACTATTTTTAGTAAATTCTATTTTTGGCAGTGGTCAGGTTGGGTTCAGTTGGCAATATTGTTTTTGGCCCTTGGGTGCATTTTTTATGGAGAAATAAGTATTTTCACTTTATAATATTATAATTTAATATTATAATGCCCCCCTTGCCTAGCATTATAACTTTATGTTGTTCTTAAAAAGGGGACTTGATGGGTAAGTTCTTCATTGAAAAGATATATTATATTTTGAGGCCAAATATTGGGTTAAGTAAAAAAGGACGCCTACTTGAAGAAAGGTTGATTTTTAAAAAAGGTGAAATATTTGACTAAGGGAAAAAGGATGCCACCTTTTGGAGGGAAGATGAGTTGAATTCAAATTTAGGGTTTGGGCGCCCTTCTTAAAGGTTCTAGAAGGCTCTTCTCATATCTATTTATTCAGGCTTCAGCTCTTCATTTGGGATCTTTTGTCTAATATACTGTTATGTTGCTGGAATGTCTTCAGGCAAGCTTCGAGGAAAGCATACCTCCTAGCATTGGGCTCATCTTCTTGCTTGAAAGATAGCAACAAGTTGAGAATTAGATTGTAGTTGGGTTGTTTAGCATTGTAGTTGAGTTTCATTGCATTTGGTAGCTGTTATTCAAGCATTTTGTCATATTTCAGAGTTGCTGATGTTGCATGGCTGTAGGTAGTTTTCATTCATATATCAAAAATAAAAAAAGATATTGTTCTGGGTATTAGTCATATCATCTTTTCTACTTGGGGCGACCCTACTTGCAAGTTTGTGGAATTTATAATGAAGTTTCTGATTTTTTCTAACTAAATCGCCCCTACAAGAGGGCCGTACCATTTGGGGAATGCCTTGGGATTTGTGCAAATTAGATGGGAGCTGTTTGGTGAGGTTTTAAGTATTCATTTTAGGCGCCTTCATCCTTAGAGCAATCTGCAATTCGTTTCATGCCATTAGAGTGAGATTTGAGCAAGATATGAGCAATTGAGTGAGTATTATGTTGCAGATTTCTTCATTTTATGTTGCAGGTCTGATATATCAGAATCAAGAAAGTTGTCCCTTTGGTTGGGATTGAGCATTGGAAGTCACATTTGGTATTGGGAAGGCATACTATTCAGTTGCAGCAATAAAGAACTTGAAAACTCTAGATTTAAATGAACATTTTGACATATTGTAAGCTGTTAGTAGTACTATCAGCCATTCTTCTCCTATCTTTCATTTAATCTATTGTATTTCCCACTGAATAAGTGGAAGAGGCTGGCTTGCCGCCTATTTACTTTCAGTTAAGTAGTTGAGGGACCCTCTGGCGATATGCTTGCCATCACACGGCGCCATTCTTGGTTACGGTTACTTGAGTTCATCATGCATTGATCCTCTAACCATATGCTCGTCTGCACAGGCGCATTCTTGGTTAGAGTTCCTTTCCAGTTGTGCATCTGCATTAGACCCTTTGACCAATGCTCACACCTTGCCCACATTGGGATCCTAGTGTACATTCTGGTTAGAGTTACTTTCCGCATCGTTTTGGTTTAGAGCTAACCTTAACGGGTGCGTGTTGAATTGTAATTGCATTGCCAAAAAAAAGAAAAATTGGTCCGGTTCTTTACACACTTGTAGGGATGAGGGCCAACTTGAGTAAGAAAAGAAAGTTCTTATTGCTAGATGAAGTGAGGGTGAGTTATGCAAAATATATGACCCTTGTTGAGATTTGAGACATATTGTTTAGAGGGATCAACAACAAGCTTTGGGATAGGTAACACTTTCTCATTTTGATGGAAGTGATAAGTATACTACTCATGCATGGGTCTGAAAGTTGGACAACTATTTTCCTTTGATGACAATGTCAGAAGAAGAGGTGATTGAATTTGTCACCTTGCACCTGCATGGAGCAACTATCATGAATGATGGTACCATGGGTTGATAACCCAAGGCCACAATCTCATTACCACCTATGATGAGTTTACCAATAAACTCATTGAAAGATTTGACAAGGACTTGGAATTGCAATTCAGAGAGTTGACACAATCGATTCAGCATGGAACAGTTGATTTGTATATTGCTGATTTTCAGAGGCTTTCTATGATGGTGCTAAATATTTTAGAAAGAAGACTAGCTGTGTTGTTCACTGAAGGGCTAACTGAGGCACTTAGGGGGTTGGTAAAAGCTTTTGACCTGCCAACACTCCAAGAAGTCATCAAGAAAGCAAGGAACATGGAGTTTGTTGTTCCTGCTGACATCGCCAAAATTTGGAAAGAAATTTTCTTTCACTGAATCCTGACCTTGGAAACTTGGTGAAACAATCTCCAAAATTTGGAAAGAAATTTTCTGTCACTGAATCCTGTCCTTGGAAACTTGGTGAAACACTAGTTTCTAGTCTTTTTGGATGCATTATCTAAGCGTTCTCAGTCTTGGGAATTCTCCTATGAGGCAGCAGATCAGGGATCATCCTCTGAGCAGCTATATCTTTTGTTCCATTTCCTCCAAGGTGAAGGAAATGGAATATCTGGTTTCAGGATGGATCATTTCACATTGAGAGATGAATGAACTAAGCTCATCTTTGCAGATAAAGATTATGTCTTGGGCTACTGCCTCACAGAAGTTAAATATTGACTGCATATTTGTCTTGAAAATGCACTAAGTATCTGAATGAGGCAATTGTCTCGTCCTTGGAAAGAAGTTCGTATAGTGTTAAAGGATGGGTTTTTGAGCTTTTGATAAGAGAGAAATCTAGTTGAAAGTTCATGCAGGTTTATGCAAAGCATGGATTGTATGTCTCAGGCTGCATTTGTCAGCATGGCTTTAGATATCATAGATGTTTCTGCCATCAGGTCTTCTACACAAAGTTGAACCTATGGCATATTCTTTTTAAATCTGTAATGTGCACTTATAAGTATAACTATAACATTTTCTATACTATTTTATACCAATTACGAAAGAGAATAGGAATAATGACATTTAATAATTTTTTACTTATTTGAACTTAATACTATCTGACATTATCGTATACTTGTACCTTTCCTCATGACTTCTGATTTAATTATTTTTGAGACAAAAAGCATTTAATTCATAAGTATATAAAAATACATTAGCTGGTACAGCAAGGTCCCAAGGTAATAAATGTACCATATCTTCTTGAAAATATCTCAAACTGAAAATTTTGAGACTTGCATTGACTGCACATTCCATGCTCTTCATTAGCTACCACGAAGAACAAATACATCTCTAATGGACAGAATAGCTGCTTTCTAGTCTTTCGTTATATGTTTTGGCAGTATGTATAGTTTTGTTGTCTAAACAGCATGCAAGAGTAAACATTTCTTATCGTTTTACTCAATAACTACATAATAGGAGCATATGGCATGTGTGATCATTATCTTGTGCTCTATTCTCTAACTATGATTTAAGTTGAACCTTGCTAAACATACAGGAAAATATCATAAAATGATCCAAGCATCAGGGAATAGTCTATTTTCACAGAAAATGCTAATGCTAGAGTATTTTTCATCACAGAAAGTTGCAAAATTTCAACAAAGCTTTTGATGCAACTGAGATTCATTTTAAAGCAAATGTTCTAGAAAACGTTGAATGGATAGTGAATTCTTCATAGCACCAAATTGAAGATGTATGCAATGACTAATTATTTTACATGATGGCATATCATGTGCAAAAGGGACAACAGGAAATAAAATTGATGTTTCACTTGTTTTTCATTAATTTGAAAATACTTTCAATATTAACATGATTGTTGTTTCCTGTAGATGAATAGTGTGGGAACTAATGTGGATAAACCAGAACCATCTATTACAGATGAAATACCACAAGATGCATACCAAGCCCTTGAATCAGATACGGAATCAGAGGAGAGCTGAATGCTTGTTTTCTATGTTTTATTTTACATGCAAATTGGCACAGAAACATCTACAAAATTACAGCAGTGGAATGTAAAAGTCGCATGCAACAAAAATATTTAATTTCATTTTTTGGTTGCGTGGGTTTTTCTTGTATTTTACGAATATCATTTTTCCAAGTGGGTGGGTGGCAGACAGCAACAGAGGAAAGCTAGCTGTAGTCTCTGTCAAATTTGCATGTGGCATTGTAAGTTCCAATTCAATTGTCATGGCAGGGATTTTTATTATCTTATTTCTATTCAACGGTGGATTGCAAAATTGAATGAAAAATGTAAGCTGGTAATTTAGATAATGTTTTGATATAAGATAATGTCAAAGTGTGTTCAAAATTAATTTTCATATTCAACACTGATCAGCTTGTTAATTGAGAAGTAGCAGGGTTATTTTTGAATTGAAACAAGCTGAAAGTTAAGTGATCTAAATCTAATTGACAAGAAGACCCAGGCAGATTACAATCACTCAATGATAGGAGCTCTATTTTCATTACCAAATAGATGATTAGAGTGAGAAAGTAGCTGGTTTGTTCTTGTGGGGCCAGTTCCATTCCTTGAAGAAGATGCATGAAGTGAACAAACATTTGGGTGAGTCATTTCCTGAGAGGATGATCTGCTCCATGATTACAGTCTTTCTGAGTGATATTTTATACATAATGCTGGAGTTGGTTTCAATTTTTTCATTAAAAAATGTGTAGGTCTCACAAGTTCACGAGGGTTTGAATGTCTTTGGTGAAAATCCTATGCCATTTGAATGTTTTATAGACTAGGGGGATGCTCATGAACTTGACTCAACCGGTTCCACCAAATAGAGCAAGGGAAGTTGAGGTTGTGTGTAAGTGGTAGATTGAATCACACTAGCTGTTTGGAGACAAGTTGTGACCAACATTCTAAACTTGTTGATTTGGATCAGCAAGATCATTCATCTCCAACATCCTAAGTCTGTTGATAAACCATCATCTCCAACATCATAAACATGTTGATTTGGACCAACTACATGTACATCTCACATAGTGAGGATTCAAAATCAAGTGCAAAATCAAAATTGAACAAATCAAAATGAATACAAAAGGTGTCATGAATCTAAAAATTAAAAGGGAACCAAAAAGTACTATGGATCCCAAAGAATAGTGAAGCAATAAATCTAAGCAAAGAAAAGTAACAAAATGAAGCAATTAGTTGCCATATAGAACAAAATCAAAAGATGCACTTTGTATACATGTGTTGTCTACCTCCACAATTATGGTGAAGCAAATTCTCATGATCTAGTGAGTTTGTGTAATGTCCCCTTTTTGATAGCCACCATGAGGATTGTTTAGCCTTTATTTATCCCCGAAGGCTAAACAAGAGAAATAAGGGAGTAATTATTAAATTAATTATTTATAAAGTTATTTCAATAAATTGAAATCAAAAAATAAGTTTATATTTAATTGATTTAATAAAGTGACTTAAAATAAAAGAATAAATCATAAAGTCACTTAAAGGAATAAAATAATATTATTTCTAGAAGTTTCTTGGAAGGCATTGAAAAATCTTTATAAGGAGTTGTTGGCCTAACATTTGAGGATGCTTGTGTCTTGAGTTATTCTATTTTCGTACATGTGTGGTAAGAGCTAAGAGTTTGTATTGCCCAAGGGTTTAAAGATTCTAGGGTACTGGTTTCAATTGTGAAAGATCAACCCTAGTTGAAAATTGTGGAAAAATCCATCCAGGGTTTCTACAGGTGCTTTATTGGAGAGTATTGACAAGTGCAATAGCTGATGTACTATTTGAAGAGCACAAAGATTTACTGAGGGGAGGAGTGGGGGAGAAGAGGAGGGGGTGAATTAGTAAATCAAAACAAATTTCTACTTTTTCAACCTTAATCAACTTTTCTCTTCTATCCAACATCAACTATTCAATATGAAACAATGTAATCAAGTTGACTCCAATAGTTGTATAATATGTGTAAATGAGATTACAAAAGATAGTAGGCACCAACCTACTTGAATTATGAATGATATAGTTTAGTAGGCTCCAACCTTGACTTAACTCAAATGATGGATGTAAGATAACTTCCTTCAACCATATCTACACTTCCTCTATCCTCCAACCTGCTTTGTGATGTATGCTATCACCTTAAAGCCCACACAAGAGAATAGATTCTCTAATATGATTTACTCACACACTCTACAACCACACACAAACTTGATTTGGATGCCATATATGTAACTTGCCCAAGGATTGCAACTCTCCAATGAAAGAACACATCTACATTTGCATCCTTTTAAAGAACCCGCCTCTTTAAATTAAATTTGAGTTTGTTTGTCTTGATCGAACCATTTTGTCTTCTTTGACTAAATCTGTTTTTTAAGAACAAGTTGCATCTCTTTAGGAATTGAAACCTCTCTTCAAGAATAAAACACGCCTTTTGGAAAGACTCGATCTAATCTTAGTTTAATTTGCATCTATTCAAAAGACTCTAAAAAGATTTCCTTCAAGTTATCTCTTAAATCACATTTTCTTCTAAACACATCTTTTCATGGTTTCAGTTATCTCTCTTCAAAGAACAAGTTGCATTTTCTTCTAAACATGTTTTTGCAAGGTTT
>VDFB02274015.1:0-51400 GCA_007258455.2 Sequoia sempervirens
CACAAAATGGCATTTACTTTCCCATGGGGTACATACTATTGGAATGTCATGCCATTCGGTCTCAAAAATGTAGGCGCCACATATCAAAGGGTTATGACCACAATCTTCCATGAAATGATGCATAAAATAATGGAAGATTATGTAGATGACCTATTGGAAAATTAGTAACCAGGAAAGATCATCTGAAGGTGCTAGACACAATTTTCAAGACACTAGAAGAGTACAAAGTCTAGCTAAATCCTAAGAAATGTGTCTTTGGTGTCACATCGGGTAAACTCTTGGGATACATAGTTTCTCAAAGAGGCATTGAGTTTGATCCAGTAAAATTCAAAGCCATCATAGACATGCCTCCACCCAGAGGAATTAGTGAACTCAGACATCTACAAGGCAGGGTACAATCTATCTGGAATTCCATAGCCCAATTAGCAGACAAGTGTCACCCATTTTAATATATATTATGCAAGGGAATCCCCTTTGTATGGATACATAAATGTCAAGAAGCCTTTCAGAAAATCAAAGATTACCTACTATCAATGCCAGTTCTCATGCCTGCCATTCACAGAAAGCTATTGATCCTATACATCTCAGCAACTAATTCAGCACTAGGGGCATTACTAGCATTGAACGACCAAGAAGAAAAAGAAAGAGATATATTACTTCAATCGGACATTGGTCGAGTATGAACTGAACTACACACTAACTTAACAAGCTTGCCTAGTCATGGTCTTTGCAGCACAGAAGTTAATACATTATATGTTGAGCCATCAGACGCAACTAGTAGCAAATATTGACCCCCTTAAATATTTGTTAAGCAGGACAACATTAATAGGACGTCTAGAAAAATGGGTTATGATTCTGAGTGAATATGACATTCAATATGTAGAGAGAAAGGAAATAAAAGGACAAGTCATAGCAGACTAGCTGGTGGACACACCTTTGTAGAGTGATCACCTGTTAGTGGCAGATTTTTTAGATGAGTCAATATTCCATACAGAACCTAAGGCACCTTGGCGACTCTAATTTGATGGATCACAAACAAATCATGGCTTGGGGGCAGGAATCCTATTCATCATCCCTTAAAGAGACTCCATTCCTAAGTCTTTCTGCATTGCCTTCCCATGCACAAATAATGTGGCAGAATATGAGGCACTAGTTACAAGACCAAGAATGGCAATAAAATGGAAAATCAGAGTGCTACATGTCTATGGGGATTCTCAATTCATCATCAACTAGGTTAATGATGACTATGACATAAAGGATGAGAAGTTGATGCCCTACAAATAGATGGTTGACAATTTCCTAACATACTTTCATATGGTAACTTTTGAACAAGTTCTGAGAGCACAGAACAAAGCAACTGATGCCATGGCTACAATAGGCTCTCTCCTTGACATACCAAGCAATTTTCCTTAGCTAGAATTCCTAATAGAGCAATTGTTGGTCCCTGCCTATGATAGTCCAGAGTCAGAGATGGTTTGCGAACTTGTTGGTCCTAACTCTCCCTGGTACCAAGATATTTATGATTACCTTAAGTCTCAAACCCTTCCACCTAACCTATCCAATAACCAGAGAAATTCCTTCATTTGAAAAGCCGCAAGGTATGCCATCGTCAATGACACCCTTTACCGTTGTAGCTTTGATGACACCCTCCTTAGATGTCTCGACACTAACGAAGCACGTACAACCTTATGTGAAGTACATGACAGTATATGTAGATATCATTCGAGTGGTCGTACCCTAGCCAAGAAAGTAACAAGACTTGGGTACTATTGTCCGATTGTTGAAAAAGATGTAGTAGAATATGTCAGGACTTGTTGCAAATGCCATATTCATAGTGATTTGATTCATGCTCCAGCGCAGGAACTTCAGTCGATCACTTCTCCTTGGCCCTTCACTCAATGGGGACTCGACCTTGTGGGTAAGATCCATCTGACCTCGTCCAATGGCCATAAATTCATCATCACTGCCACTGAGTATTTTATGAAGTGGATCAAAGCCATCCCTCTGACATATATAACTAGCAAAAA
Source organism: Sequoia sempervirens (assembly GCA_007258455.2). Taxonomy (NCBI): domain Eukaryota; kingdom Viridiplantae; phylum Streptophyta; class Pinopsida; order Cupressales; family Cupressaceae; genus Sequoia; species Sequoia sempervirens. The sequence goes on from VDFB02274015.1 coordinate 2,028, forward strand.
AATATCCAAGTTCATTCTTAACTACATCATTTTTCGGTATGGCCTTCCGCAATCCATCATCACTGACAATGGATGTTCATTTAAAAACAAGACGTTCATGAGTTATGTGAGAGATTTCACATCCAACACCATTTTTCATCTTTGTATTACCCACAAGGAAACAATCAAGCTAAGGCGTCAAATAAAACCATTGTTAAAATCTTCAAAAAGACTATCAATCATGCTGGCCGTGACTGGTACATACAACTCAACCATGCTCTGTGGGCTTACCGAACTAGCATTTGTACACCTATAGGAGCCACTCCATTTTCCCTAGTCTTTGGTGTCGAGGCCATCTTACCCATTCAGATTGAAATTCCTTTGTTACGAGTCTCCCTAAAGGGTTTAACTGATGAAGAGGTCTATAAACAATCGCACCTACACGAGCTGGAGATGCTAGAGGAAAGAAGGTAAAATTCCCTGAACCATCTACAAGCATATCGGAATCATCTTTGTCACAATTACAACAAGAAGGTTATGGTCAGAAAATTTGACATTGGCGACCTAGTTCTCATGTAGAATCCTAAGAACCAGGTTGATAGAGAAAACCCAGGAAATTTTGAACCAAACTGGTTGGGTCCTTATATCATCATGTCTTCTTTTGGTTCTAGAACCTATCAGCTGGTGACTTCAAATGGAGAACAACTGACAAAGCCTATCAACAGTTTACATCTCTGAAGGTTCTATGCATAGCATCAGGGGATCGAACTAAAAACCATAAAATACAAAAAAATTGAAAAATGATAAAAAAAATTGTTGACTTGATGAAAACCTGGAAAATAGGCATCTTGGCAACACCAAAAAAAATAAAAATGACAAAAATAGTAAACAAAAATGATTTGTCCAACAGTGAAAACCTGGCAAACAAGCTCTTTGGATAAGTACCATGGCGAAAACCTAGAAAATAGGCACCATCCGTAATCAATCATTACCTTTCCATCTACTGTCACTTCATCTACCTTGGCCTAGGATGAAAGGAATCTCCCACCATTATCACGTAAATCGCCATGACATTATACCCTTCATTTTATGGTTGATAAATAGTTGACATCAAGTCCTGATGACTGTCCATCTGGAACACTAGAAGCATCTGTTTCATGTCCCTTAAAATTGGCTAAGTCTTGGACCTAACTAGGGGCAAAAATGTTATCATGTAACTGCAGTGGATGCCACACAAGGTTTCAGAAATTGGAAAAAAGTCCCAAAAAAAGACAAAAACATGGCAAAAAGTCTTGAAAAAAGACCAAAAACATGGCAAAAAGTCCTAAAAAAAGACAAAAACATCACAAAAAGTCCTGAAAAAAGACAAAAACATCACAAAAGTCCTGAAATAAATGACAAAAACATCATAAAATGTCCTAAAGAAAAACCTAAACATTTGAAAAATGTCCTGAGCAAAACCACAACAAAAAACATCAGACTACTCGAAGAACATAAACATAGATTCATCTCTTGTCAAACTCTGTCATGTCAAATCAATCAGTCTTTGTCATTTTTCCAAACTACGTTGTCTCTGTACATTTGCTATGTAGGCGATGCTCATTTTTGGAGTCCCTAAGACATTAGATCAGTCCTTGTAGGTTTTTCAAAATAAAATGATGATGCAATCTTTGGTCATCAAGACAAATTCATTGGTTGTGTCGAACTATGAGGTCTCTGAGTGCATGACATAGGCAAGGCCATCTGTCGATGAGCCCCCGAGGCCGCACTAGGTCAGTCCATTAGGGTTCATGGCATTACACTGCACACATACCAGAAATCTTCAAGTCAAAACAAATCATTCCCAAAAGGATAAAACTTCTAAAAACAAAGTATGGCAATCATTTATTCAAACAAGACAATCACATTAGCATGGCAAATGGACATATGGTCAACACAAGTCAAACTCAGTCAAAACCTTATAACCAGTCAAACTGTCAACTCTTAGTTCACTTTGAGATGTGTCCTTTTGAAAGATAACCCCTATCACTGAGGCCTTAAGATGTGTCCTTCCTAGGCATCTTCATTATCATCTGACATTTTTAAGGGATCCTCTTGACATTTAAGGATCACTCTTCTTGACATCAAAGTTCTTTTAGATGTGTCCTTCTGAAAAACAACCCATGTCATTTATGCCTTAAGAAGTGTCCTTCCTAGGCATCGTCATCTGTCATTTGGAATTTTAAGGGATCCTTTTGACTATTAAGGATCAATCCTCTTGACATCAACATTATTAAGGATGTGTCCTTCCTAAATTTGGAAAATTTTGACATTTGTCATCTGGGCATCATCAAAGCTTTGGCACTTTTCCATCTCATTATCATCAAACCTGACATCTTCACATCAGAACAATGGATATCCAGACACACTTGGAAAACACTTGACACTTGTCTTTTGGCTTTTTATCATGTTATTATTTTTTCAGCGAGATCCCACTAATAGGATTTATAGAAGCAATGACATATCATGACGATTGACACGCATGACTACTAGTTTCTCAACAAGGTCCTAATTCTGGGATTTAGAAAAATAGTGACATATCATGATAAGGGCTCTATTTTTGTATGAAAATCATGCTGCTAGTTTCTCTAGGATGTCCTAGGAACAAGATTTAGAGAAGCAACAATGTTTCATGAATTGTCTTTTTATTTTTCTACTTGTGGTTGATTATGACAAAAAGACTGGGGCAACCACACTCTTAGTATAAGTCATGATCATCCTTGTCTGTGATTGCTTGTCTTACATGATGGTACGACCTTGCACACCTTGATCTATGTCATATCATGGTGTTTGTTGGACATTACAACAGTTTTCCCAATGATGATTAAAGAGCAATAAATATTAAAGTCCTACGATAAAGCTTTCAAGGATTTGGTCTAGGAACTAACATGCATCTCCTTTGGTCTGGTCATCTCCTCTCATCATTCTAGTCATCTTCTCTTGTCCATCTCACGATGATATCCTGTGACATGCAAAAATATGAGTACATACATGATCATATAAACATTACATTAGGTCCATACATGTATCATCCATAGCATTAAAGCACATACATAACATTACATTAACATAATCAACATTACATCCATTTAATAAATACATTATGCATATCATTATCATCATCATCACATATAGATAAGCATTGCATCATCATGGAGTAATAATCATAAGCAAGCATCATAGAACATACATAATAACATCATCCATCACAAATTAACAATATACATAAGCATCACATCACATATATCATAATGCATAAATCAAAGAACATCACATAACACACATGTAGGCCACATCAAAACTACATCATCATATAATACCATCTCAAAAATGTACAATGTCATAGGATAAAGTAAAGAGATATCCCAAAAATGGAGCTCCGAGGCTCAATAATATATACATAATGTTTCATAATAAGAAAACATGCCCCTAGGGTAGACTCTGATCGTCCCCTTGTGGTGAAGAGTGTGGCAATTGGAGCTTTGTGATTGGCACTAAAATGACAGGTGAACCTGTAGCAGTCTCTGCATGTGAAACCAATGGAACTGACACTAATGGCATCATCTCCACAATAATGGACACTTGTAATGTCACTGTTCCCTGACTCTGTGATGCTGACGGATTCACCACTGGCGGTCACCTCTGCACTGAACTAGTAGACCCATGACTGTGACTCGAGTGATGACTCAAGGCATGCATGCATGAATGGTGGGACCTGTGCCCTAAAGTGTGCCCTAAGGAGGTGGACCCTCCTACACTCGTCTGAATCCCTGATCGATGGCCACTACCTGTCCTCGTCTATGACCGTGACAATGTAGGATCTCATCACTCGAGAGGCACCTCCTACTCATATAAGGTCTTGTACTATCCCAGCATTGTACTCAGCACTCCCTGATCGATGGCCACCACCTGTCCTTGTCTATGACCGCGACAATGTAGGATCTCATCACTCGAGAGGCACCTCCTACTCATATAAGGTCTTGTACTATCCCAGCCTTGTACTCACCCTCACCAACTCATGAGAAATATCCCATGTGAGCCCTATACATAATGTGGTAAACTCAACGCACCACTGAACTAATTCCTACTAGCGGATCACTGCCTGATCTTGCTCTACCGAGGCCACCTCTAGCATTGACTGTAGTGATCAGACCTGTGCAACACTCTCATCCAATCTCCTCTGAAGATCTGCCACTCTTTGGTTTTTTGTGGCATCAGGAGCTAATGCTAAACTAGAAGGTGTCTCCTCCTCACCCTCCACCATCCACCATCTGAGGAGTCTCTCGGCCTCATCCATAGCATCATCACCATCATCATCATCCTCTCCCACATCCTCTCTGCCAACTCCCTCATCTCGAGGCTTCTCCTCCTCCTGTCTGGCCTCTGCCACCTCCGCATCCCCCTCCCATCTCTCTGCCTCTGCCACATCCTCCTCCTGTCTCTCCTCCTCTGCCACATCCTCCTCCTATCTCTCCACCTCCACCTCTGCCTTAGCCACATCCTCCTCCTGCCTCGACTGCTCCTCCCCCTCTCTCTCTCCCTCCTCGACCACCTTGGGGATAGGATCTAATGCTACTCTCACCACATGTGGGCACACCCTCTAGCGGCCATCTCCCCTGTCATCCCCATCATCTCCATCATCTCCACCCCAGCCTCCATCTCTACGTCCATCCCAACCTTTTTCCTAGCCTCCATCTCTCCCCATACCTCTGTCCCTGCCTCCATACCTACCCTGGCCTCTGCCCCTACCACCACCTCTACCTCCCCACTCAGCTCTTGGCATACGTGGTATCACTGACCACCTATCCACAGGTGCTAGCCTATCAGGATCTGTCAATGGCACTAGTCTATGTGCCTGCCACCATAAATCATAGTTTGTTGTGGTCCCGGGATCAGCTACCTCACCTCTCCATCCCCACGGCTGGGCTCCTAGCCCTTCAATCTACTACTCTACGAAAGCTACTGGTATGGCTAGGCCCCAGGCATACTCTCGGGAAGACTGTGTGTACTCAACTGTCCCTACAGGTACACCCTATTGCTCTCCAAACTATCTAAGGACATGTTATGGCATATATATCTCAATAATAAGTTGGCTATGCATGGTCCTTCCAATCAAGTAGTGGTATTGTCTGCATAAGGTTAGGTGGGCATCCTCATTGTCCCACTATTCGGAGTCTCTGTACGACCTCTAGATAAAGGACACCATAGTTTCAATCATGTGACACCACCAACCTATCTCTCCCATCTGCATCTTTTGTAGGGCACCAGCATAATAATAGGCGTAGGGCATCCCCTCAACCAGTTGTGGTCTCTGAATGGGTGGTCAAAATATGGTATGTGCTCCCAAGCTCAAATCATCATCAAGGTAATGCCACATGAAATACTCTCAGCTCTCTGGTAGATGACCTCATGCAGCTGATGGTAGAACGTGTGCAATAAACATGGGCCCCATGCATAAACTATCCTATCATGTCTCATACCAACCAAGACGTCTCCCCATCCAATAGGGAATCCATGTCCCCAATGGTCAAGAATCAAAATATCTCCAATCAGGGTCCCAAGGAATTCATCAAAATGAGCATATTGCTTCGCCATGAACTTCCATCAGATCTTGTATCCCTGGATGCCTAGTCTTGCACCCTCACTTGGTAATACGCTTGGAATATCTGCTCGCCATGACGAGGGTCGTAGATGATCTACTCTCCTCAGATGGGCACTTGTAGGATGCGTTAGACGTCCTCAAACATGATAGTATCCTCACCCGTAGGCAGATGCAATGAGCATGTCTCTGAATGCCAACACTCGCATAATGCAATAAGCAATCCCCTATTTTCCCTAATGGTAGGCATATAGGAAACATAAAACAATCCCAGTCGCATCAATCATCATCGCTCCCTCAGAGTCAGCTGGTCAGCAAACCGAAATGTCTTCGATTTGCTCTCTCATGTGTAAATTGAGGCAAGCTGCCTCTACAAAAAGCCAAGCAATGTGTTAGTACCTTTTGCATAATTTTCAGTAGTATTAGAAGCATTTCAAATTGGAAAAGCATCAAAAACAACCCTAGTCAAAATCAAATTCAAATGTGTCACGTTGACTACAAATGCGTTGTTTCATACATCAAATGTGTCGCAACATAACAATTGCGTCGTTTGGTTTCTCAAATGTGTCGCATCAAATCACTTGCATCACAATGTATGATGATTGCATCATTCAATTCAAATGCGTTGCTTCAACATTCGATTGCATCACAAAATGTTGATTGCGGCATTCTAAATGGCGATTGCAACTCAGAAAGGTGAATGCGCCATGATTTTTGGAAAATATGGCACAAAACCTAGCCTACCTTTAATTGACTATTGCATTTGCATTGCGATGCATCAAATGTGTCAAATTTGAAAGTGAATGTGGCTTACGCGAATGCATATGCATCGTGGCACATTTGTTGTTCCTTCTAGAAACCTAATTTTAGCACGCTAAACAAAAAAATTACAAAGGAGGATAGGGGTACATATCGCTGGCTCTAAGCCCTCTGGCCTCCTAAAAGTTCGCACGATCTCGCCGCAATGCTTTGTCTCTGGAATCACCATCCTCCCTGCACTCCTTTTCCCTCTGAGCTCTCAAAATTGTAAAGTCAATAGTAAGAATGAATTGACTTTTACCCCTTTGTCAACCTATTTATAAAGTCAAAATGACATTTTTCAACACGATTATTATTGGAGGCTCATTTGACCAACTTTGACCACCCTGTTGGCTACTTTAAACATGTCAGAATCCAAAACCGATTGTGCCATTATTTTTCTAGTCATCAAATTGACTTATCGAGACCCTTTACAAATTTTTCTGCTGTAGACCCAAATTTTGAAAAATTTCCCGAGGGGCCATTGATACTCTATACCTTCACTGGGGCATGGCTTTGACTTATTTCTTTGTCACAATGTGACAAGTGACATTATGACAAAGAGGGGAAAAATGTAGACACCTAAAAATGACCTAGGCATGCAAGCTTCATTTTTACCATTTCATCCTAGCATAATTATGACATTTAATTATGTCTTTTGTCCACATTCGACTATAGATTAAATAATTAATAATTATTTAATTGGTTCATGTCTCTTATATTCTTCATGATTATTAAATAAATAAATTTTATTTATTTATCAAATACGTTGTTAATTGTCTAAAGTATTCCCCTAATTAAATAAATTTCTAAATTTATTTAATTACCTTTCTTCATTTATTCTTCCTTATTATTAAATAAATCAATTTCATTTATTTATTTAATATGTCACTAATTGTCATAATTAAATGAATTGATTAATTTGTTTAATTATTAGTCTTATCTATTAAATTAAATAATTATATTTAATTATTTAATTGTCAAAATTAATATTCCTCTCATTTTAAATAAATAAATTATTTAAAATGTCATCACATTCTTAACTGATAGTCCATTTTGGTAAATAATTGGAAAATCAATTATTCATTATTTCACAAAATCCATATTCTGAATTAATTTAATTCAAAATGGTAACTAATCTTCTAAAAATCAAGTAATTGGGAAGATTCTTGATTTTCCAAATCTAATCTTCAGTTCATCTCTTATCTTCTTGATTCTTCGAATCTCACAAATTAGGCAGTCTTTATCTTCTTCATTTTTGAAAATATTTATTTTTGAATTAGTTTCCTCATTTATTCTCCACCACTGATTCGATCTTCTTAGATGGCATCTCGACCGCTCGATTAATGATTTTTCCCTAACCCTAATTAGGGATTATCAAATTTAATCGAGGCCTCTAATTTTAGGTCTTCGCCAAAAGTCAATCTCATCCATCCATTCAAAATGGCACTTTCTATTATATACACCTAAAAATGGTCACATCATATTGTCTGATAATTAATTAAATATTTTTAATATTTAATTAAAATCTTCGAATTCTATCTGCGTATAAATAAATTTAAATAATTTATTTATATTTCTTCATTCTTCTATATTTTGATTAAATAAATAAGTTTATTTAATCATCTTTTCATATTCATTTCTTAATTAATTAAATAAACATTACGATTTATTTATATTAATTATCATATAATCTTAGTTTGAATATCTTATTCAAATAAAGATTAAAATATTATTCTTCTTCTAAATATCATTTACAATTAAATATTCCAAAATCATTTCAAAATTCTTCAAAATCTATTCATAATTAAATATTTCCAATTAAAATCTTTTAAAATTTCAAATTCTTCTAAAGTCATATTACGATTAAATATTACAAAATATTTAATTAAATCTTCCATAGTATCAAAAATCAAAAATCAAATGCAATAAATGAAATTAAATAAATTTATTTATTTATTTAATTTGGGATTTATCTTCAACATTCGGGAAGCAAACAGTTAAAACAGAAAATTAAATTTCTCTGTTTCTGTGCAGGCTTGTTCCCGTGGGTTAAAGACAGGAATCCATTCTTCTCTCCAACCTCTCAACCTCCCCCATTTTCTTCTCAACCTCTCCATCTCTCACCATTCAAACTTACCAGACAATCTCACAGCCGTAGATTCTTGCCAGCCGGGATTGTGCCTGCAAAAATCTATAAATACAGCTGTCGGGAGCTCCAAATCATATAGAAGTTTAAGCAAGTAAACTATAGGCAAATCTCATAGCATCCATAGCATTCATAGAGTACTTTCATAGCATAGATAGTATTAGAATCATAGCAACAGTAATAGAATCATGATATATTTCATTCACAGCCCCTGTGCATAATCATAGCCCCTATCCATATCTGTATCAGCAATCCCATCTTCACCAGCATATAGAATAGATTTTCATTTGCATTCTCGTTCTACAAGTTGCCATTTGAAGGAAGCCAAGCTTACACAATCTGAGAGCAAAAGCTTCAAAAGAATCACTGTAGATAGAGAAAATGGGACAGCTCTGAAGAATACTAGTTTGCTTAATTTTATTTAGTTTTCTTTAGATTAATGTTTCATTATTGTTTTTTTTTGTTTTCAATTAGATTTAACCATTAATAAACATTACACATTTTTGGCGCCCACCGTGGGGCTCTTGCCCCGTTTTTAACATCTTTTTGCAGCTTCTTTTGACAGATTACAGGAAAAAAACAACGGAATAGCGCAAACAACACGTTTTGGGAAGGTCACCTCCAGATTAGCGCATTTAAAGACTGTTGTAGCGCCCTTAACTTCTTTTGCAGCACCCTTAACTTCTGTTGCAGTGCTCTTAACTATTTTTGCAGTGCCCTTAACTATTTTTGCAGCGCCCTTAACTTCTTTTGCAGCACCCTTAACTTCTTTTGCAGCGCCTATAATGTCTGTTGCAGCGCAACTTTTAAAAGGCAGCTTTGTAATTTGTAATTGTAAAATAATCTAACTAATTCCGACGCAGCCGCAGACAGTTAATAATCATTTAAGGATAAAATTAACCAATCCTAGGGTAGTCATCTAAAGGATAAAATTAACCAATCCTAGGGTAGTCATCTAAGATAAAATAAAGCAATCCTAGGATAGACACGTTATCTTTCAATTTGGGCTTAAAATGAATTTTCTGTTTATATGAAGCAACATCTTCACTTAGTTTAGAAAATTTTCATTTGGTGCTTAACAATTGAACCTGTGTTTGCTTTGTCTTTGGTGATAGGCCTATGCTCTCCCCTTAACTGGGTGATCAAAATGCCAAACTCACCTTTTTCTTTTTATGCATTTTACAGCTTTGTTAAAACCTTGTAGAGAGTCTGCTCTTGTGGGAAAAAGTACTCACCCAAGAGGAACGACTCAAGTGGGTTCAAAAATCAAATGCAATAAATTAAATAAATTTATTTATTTATTTAATTTGTGATTTATCTTCAACATCCGGGAAGCAAACGGTTAAAACAGAAAATTAAATTTCTCTGTTTCTGTGCAGGCTTGTTCCCGTGGGTTGAAGACAGGAATCCATCCTTCTCTCCAACCTCTCAACCTCCCCCATTTTCTTCTCAACCTCTCCATCTCTCACCATTCAAACTTACCAGACAATCTCACATCCGTAGATTCTTGCCAGCCGGGATTGTGCCTGCAAAAATCTATAAATACAGCTGCCGGGAGCTCCAAATCATATAGAAGTTTAAGCAAGTAAACTATAGGAAAATCTCATAGCATCCATAGCATTCATAGAGTACTTTCATAGCATAGATAGTATTAGAATCATAGCAACAGCAATAGAATCATGATATATTTCATTCACAGCCCCTGTGCATAATCACAGCCCCTGTCCATATCTGTATCAGCAATCCCATCTTCACCAACATATAGAATAGATTTTCATTTGCATTCTCATTCTACAAGTTGCCATTTGAAGGAAGCCAAGCTTACACAATCTGAGAGCAAAAGCTTCAAAAGAATCACTGTAGATAGAGAAAATGGGACGACTTTGAAGAATACTAGTTTGCTTAATTTTATTTAGTTTTCTTTAGATTAATGTTTCATTATTGTTTTTTCTTGTTTTCAATTAGATTTAACCATTAATAGACATTACACATCTATAAAATTCCATTTTCCTCTCATTTTTTGATTACACAGAGACATTACATGTTCATGAATTATATTATTTTGGCACATTTAGGCATAGGCATTTCACTCATTATCATAGGCATTAGGCATTTAAACTTTGATCAAATCCTTCAAAGCTTGGTGTAGGACTTAGACATTTATTTCTAGATTGCTTGTATGTTCGATCTAAGGGAAATACATCAACCAGCAAGCTAGAAGGTGTTACAAAAGTGAATCATGGAAGCCCTGATGATTTACAGGAATAATCATTCTTTTTTTTAACTTCCATTGTGTTTTGTAATTACTTTGGGTTTTAGTCTTTGCTAACCTTGAATCTAACCTAAAAATTTACTCTTAGTTACAATTTCAAAGGTCAGACCTATACTATACTCAACCATATTTTATATCCCTCCTACCACCTTCATAGTTTCTCAACATATTTTTCAAGCCATTCTTTATAGTCATCTTCAATAGGGCAACCCATATCAAGCAATTTCTGCACCTTTGTATTGTATGCATTATACCTAGCATCAATTACCACTCTGGCTTCTTTCACAAAAGTATCCATGTCCACTTGGATTCCAATGAGAGTATCATTAACACCATTCATAAAATTTATGTCCAACTTATTATCAACATATTGTATTTGTGGACCTAAAGTCGCTTGATGCTTGAAAAGTTCTCTCCACGATGCATACTCTATAAGTGTTCCATCTTAATTAAGGATCATGGGCATACCACATTCTTCCATGCTTCTAAAGTCCTTGGCTTTACCTTCCAGTCGTGCTCCAATTCATTCTTGAGAACCTATGATCTCACCAATCATCTCAATTCCCATTATAACAGTTGGGAGATTTGTTGGAGCTTCAGGATCATCCTTTATGTTTGCTTGTATTTCCTTCAATCTATTCAATTTGTTGCTCCACTTATTCCATGTGTTTTGGAAAAACCCTTCAACATATTGGAACCTTCAAAAGCCTCATGTATACCCTTATATGTGTACCATGCATCTTCTACTTTAGATGCTTCCTTTATCATTCTATAGCCCAAAATATCATCACCCATATCCTTTGTGATCTTACTCATATCCTACTAGAGCTTAATATTGTTAGACTTGGTTGTCTAAATATCATTCTTCATGGACATGAACTTTGCTTTGAATGCCTCCTTTTCCTATGGTGTTTCCTTCATTGAAGAAGTAGGAAAATTATTCTGACTTGCTAGTAGCGTTTAATTTATTGTATTCCTCAACTAATTTGTTATGCTTCTCCAACAATTTCATATACCTAGCCTGAGAGATTTGTGCAGTACCCACATTCAACATGGTTGTGTGCATTGTTAACCTTGGAGCTTGTGGGGCTGTCATCTCTAAAGCCCTACCTATTATCTAATCTCCTGAGAGGCCAGTTATTTATCTACTAAGTCTACACCTTCTAGAATTTGGGTTCAATTTCCAAATAGCCAATTCATTAGACTAGGAATAAACCCTGAACCAAAAGTTTTGTCATCAAAATTTTCTTCTAAGACCACTGCATTTGGGTCACCCCTGATTGCATCCAAGGAAATTATTGAATACAAACTCCAACTAGGAATTACCATCATTCCAATATCCTTGACCACTCTCCTGGCTTCCACAGGATTCATTTGTGAAATCTCCTAAATAATTTCCTCTTTGGTTTTCTTTTTGACTTCCTCTAGTTGAGAAGGGTCTACTCCCTCCTGAGCCTTCAGTATTTTATCATTTATTTCTTGTGCTTTAAGTTTAGCCACAAATTCCCTGAATTCTCTTATCGTCACAAAAGAGTCATCTTCTAGAAACTTAGCACAAGCTAATACCCTTGCATCATTATCTCAAATTTCATCATACTCCCCAAGCACTAGCCTATGACCTGGGATAAAATGTTCCATTACATCCCCAATATAAGGGTGTGAGAAATTAGACTCTACTCCTTGTTCAATAGGGGAAGATTTGGTGGATGGTTGTGGCACATCCCCTTAGCACCTTGTGCTTCATCAACACTCTCAGTAGGTACATCTCCAATAGGAATATCTCCCATATCCACTTGTTGTTGCTCTTATTGTGCGGTGACCTCTATTGGTTGGCTACCCACTTTTATCAAATGCTCCTGTAGGGCCACTTGAGCCAACTTCTTAGCCTATTCCACCTTCTCCAAAAAGGTGCCATCCATGAAGTCACTAAGGACCAACTCCATCCTTTTATATTTGTCTGTAATATGTTTGTAAGGGCTCTGATAGTAGTTCTCATGGGAATCCTTAAACTCAACCTCAATAATCTTCATCTATATCTTTCCCCTATCCAAGATAGCAGTAGGTGATAGCAAATTCCTTATTACATCTTCCCTATAGTAAAATTCATGAGGACCATATCCTAATATTTTCCTCTTTATCTTTTCTCTATTAATATGTCCTTCTAGGTCACTCTTTCTAACATAGGCGACTTTCATTTTTAGGTTACTAACAATTATACCAAATACCTCATATGCCTCCTTCGCTGATACAACAAAATGATCAAAAGAAAATCTTGATGTAATGATGGAGGCCTTCCAGAATAGTATGAAGTTCTCTACATCAAAGTGGTCCATTTGCCACATTATTTCAATGAAATCCAACCTATCAGAAACAAACTTGGGTAGCAAATGAGGTGTGACAAGAGTTCTATAGCATTTGATGACTATGCAATCATTATATAGGTACCAGTCTCCCAAATTACATTCATAATCAAGGTCATCACCAAATTCCCTTGGCCTCAACAATGCTTGAATTGTTTTGGAAATCCTTTCAGTGGGTGCAACACCCATTTGTACCAAAATGGTATGTTTTGTGACATTACAAAATGTAGCATAGTTTGAAGTTGAGCAATGTAAATCCCAAATGTGTGTCCACATTTGAACAGGTAGATCAATTTTCCTTTCATCCACTCTCCTTAGTTGCATGGACTTTCCAAAGACTTTGTGTCCCTAATATAATATTATGTGCATCAATAATGAATAATGTTGGAATGTCAATGGCTTTCTCCTTTCCTTTAGCCTTACTAGATCATAATGTAGTTTTTCTACAACTTTGTGGGCATAATTAAACCATGTGTGCTTTTTCTTATGTTGAATATCCAGAATCATAAACAATAGGGGTGAGGTTATCCTTCCATCACACTTTACTCCAAGCACCTAACACAACATATAATATTTGTATCTGAAGTATTCTGCAAACTCCTCACATTCCAATGGCTTAACTTCTTTGAGTGAAAATGTGGTGCCCTTTTCATGTCTGTGTATTTGTAGTTCACCCTTTCAGATAGCCACCCTATTTTTGTGATATTCTTGTTGGAATTTCTCAAAGTTAATCTTTTCACTGGTGTATAAGATTAAAATTGCACCCTTGCAATTTCACCTATATATTTGCATCCGCTTTAGCGTCCACTCCCATAGCATCTTGAATAGGCTCATTTTATCCCTTGCATTAGCCTTTTTCCCTTCTCAAGATGCTCCAACACCCCCTTTTTAGCAATTACCCTTATGTGTCGGCTTTCAATCAAACTTGGTTCTTTTCCCATTTTTGTCATTTTGTAGAATGATGTGTCTAGACAATAGCGTGTTGTGCATATGTCTATGTACTGCACTAGAGTCCTATGACATGTCAATGCTCAAACAACCATTTTTTATCATTCTTTCCACTTGTCATCTCCTTTGGTCGGTGCTAACGGCTAGGAATGCCCAAAAACAATTGAAGAAGCTTCTCTTCCATCCTTAAATTCCCTCTTTTCACTCCATTTGCATCTTCTAACTTCTCCAAGCTCTTCCAACTTCATTCTAACTTCTTCTAGAACTAGCTCCATTCTTCCAAATTCTATCTTCATTCCTCCATCCTAATTTTTCTTGCACAACTCCCTTATTTGTCACAACACTTTCAAGCTCTCTTGGCTTCACTCTTGCAGGTCCATATCCCTCATTTTCATGCTTATGAGCATCTTGGGATTCCATATTCCCTACATATTGCATACTTACTTGGTGGTATGGGTTCACCTCCTTGAGTGGGGTTTTCTTTTATCACCTCTTTTGTGATATGGGTTCTCCTCCTCGAGCGGGGTTTGCTTTTATCACATGCTTATCGTGGTGTGGATTCTACTTCTAAGTGGGTTTCTCTTTCACCACACATTTTTTCCATTTCAATTACACTCTCTTTATCTTCTTGGTTGTTCATGGAGGTGGGAACACCAAAACAGGGGTTTGACTAAGGCGAACCCCTATATAGCCCCAACACGTTCTCTAGATATCATTCTTGTGGGTGTTGAAGAAATTTGTTCAATGGAGGCTTCAACATTCACATGGTTGTAAGTATTTATTTCCTTTCTTCTCCTTTTCCTTATCACTTACTCTTTACTTTATCTCAATTTTATCACTTTTTTTTATTTTCTTGTATTCTATGGTTTTTAGCATTCGAAGCAGAAGTGGTCATCTAAGCACTTTCTGAGATAAACTCACTCTTTGGTCCGTACGAGATGCCTGCGTGCCTCTGAGATGCTAGTGCATCAAGCTATCTTTTGTGTTCTACACTGGCGTCCTTTGGCTGAGAGCTCATCAGTTTGTCTAGAAAATCTCGGTGACCTAGTCTTTCATATTCTAAAACTTCCACAATGTTCTATTAAGGTAGTATAGGGTAGTTTTCCCCATGAGGCTCTTTGAATGAAGAGAACTTGTGAGTAGCGAATCCCCCTATATTACAACTAGCATCAGGTCATAATCTGAAAACTTCCACAACCTTACTTTCCTTTATTTCCAAGATACTCTTTCCTTCTATGTCTATAATTACTCTGTTTATTTCATCATATCTATCTACCAAGTGCAACATCAGGTCCACCTCAACAAAGACATTAGGGATAACCAGTTTTCCTAAATCATAACCCTAGACATTTTTACCATGATGCATATAATTTCTTCTTGTAAATGCATGTAATAACAACTCCCATCCAATCTCTAACACAAAAATATCACCAATTCCCTCTGCAAGGTCCTTGAAATTGGTTGTTAGGATTCCCTCCCCTATAGCCTTTCTACCACTTTCCTTAACTTCCAGTGGTTGGGATTTTTCCATGAAGTGGGTATAATCCTTTAGCTGACCTCTTTTCTTCTTAGGGGTTTTAGATGCTGGAGGAGAGTCATGGGAAACCTTCTACATTTTCTTCTTAGGGATAGGTTTTGACAATGACAACTCACCTAGTTGACACATTCTAGCTTCTTTAGTATTTTACTTAGTTTGAAAATAGACTAGTTTTAAGGTTAATACCCTATTCCTAAGGACTCAAACTCAAATTTAGAAGTTGTTTTATCTAATTAAGAAATTGTGTTAATACAAGGGAAACCAAAAACCCTAAAAAATTCCCAAAACTAACTCAGATATTACTTGGTTTAGAACACTAGTTATTGGAAAGCAACAAAAACAACTAGTGAGAGACTGATGGAAACTTACCCAGGTATAAATTTTTTTCAACTCCTTCAGCTTTGGCTTTGGCTAATTTGAATTCTTCTTCAGCTCCTCAGACATTCAATTGAAATGAAAATGTGAACTATAACCCCTTTTACTAAATTTAGTTGAGTACATATACCATTAATGGCACATGAATGCTTGTGCGAGTGAACAACTACATCTCAGGTTGGTCGTTCCTATTTAAATTCAGACCATTGATGCACTCAAATGAAAATTTCATTTGATGGCTCAAATTGTTTTGAACTCCTAATGGGGCCCTACTAGCAATTGGATGTGTGCTCGATGAACCAGGAAATTGACATGTGTAATTCCCCACCTTTCATGAGTATCCCTCCTCGGATGTTTCATTTCTTCATAGGGATCTCATCAAGCAATGGCTAGAAAGCCAGCGATGAGATATCCACCCATGATCACAAGTGTGAAGAATATCTTGGCCAAAGATATGAGTTGTATTTCTCATCGTGTGTCCCAGGCTCATTAATCAATTCCTACTCACGATAGAACAAGGTCGCGTGACAAGAAGATAGCTTGTCCATCAATGATCACAGGTTCACTTTAGAAAACCTAAATGTAATCGGCGATAGTATAGGAGCCAGTGATGGGTCAAAACATTGACCATATTGCTCATCGCAAGTTATCTTCTCAAAATAATAACAGCACACATGATGTGCGACTGACCAAATCCAAATGGTAGAAAAGACATCACTCATCATGGGTTTCAAGAAAAACTTCACACAACAACTCGCAATGGTGAGGTGGGCAGCGAAAGGAAAACTTAAACGATATTGGGCTCGATGATACCAAGGCATTGGGGCCGGTTGAACAACAACAATCCATACTATGGGAGGACACTTAAGTGATGAGTAAACCGGTTCAATAGTTCAATGCAAAGACATAAAAAGGATGATAATCAAGGGTAACATAACACATTAAGCTCATAAACCCTAAACCCAGATATCAGAAAACATAAGTGACCAATGACATGACCAAGAAATTAATGGAACCCTAAAAAATTTATGGGTTCCTCTACAAGGCTCGGATAGGATAAGACAAATACATGAGAGGAAATCCAAGGGACTAATCTCATCAAGGCACATGGAATGTAGTAACCAGCAGGAGAACTGTAATTGAAGTCAATAGAAGTCAACTCCAACTACACATTGAAGCTCTTCGAGTGTTAATCTTGAATCTTCACCAGGATGATATTTCGAATCGGGACTGTGTGTAGGGACTTCCCATAAATTCAAAATGAACAAGTGGAATTTTCACCCCCACACATCGCTTGGCTCTAGTTCTATCACTCTCGTGAATGGGTTCTCTCAAATATTGATGTTTGTTTCCACCGCATGTGAAATACTAGGATCCCCAACACTCCTATGGACTCAAAGTTGTCTGCATTATAATCTTCCAGAATAATTGAACCAAAATAAACATGATTCCATCCACGATTCAAGTTTTTCTAACTTTCCTTACCCAAACTTTGCATCACAATCAATATCTCCTGCAATCACAAATTCCACACATTAAATCCCTTTAAAAGAAAGAAAACATGTATAACATCTCATGTAAATAAAACTATTATTCAAATGTTAATACAAAAATATCATAATTAACACACTTTTAAGTATATCATAAATCCTCACATGTATACTAGATTATCAAGATCATTAGATAAACTTAAAATTTTAGCATTTTCACTTCACATTACAACCCGGTACCCAATACTTGGTATTCAACTTTACCCGCTAATTTTCCTAGGCCTCAGTTATACCAAAACTCCATTATACTAGACTCCTTCATACCAAACCAAATCCTTCCATTCAAACTTTCATTACCTTTCACCTTTCACATGTTTCTAGTACCTAACATTCAATGCCCAAAACATTTACATTACAAAGTACTTTTATTATCAAAGATTTCTTATTTTCACTTCTAGTAATCTTTCAATTTACTAGCTCCTACCATAAGAGTTATATTTTTTCACTTGTTTCCCCAAGTCTTTTCAATCTTGGGGCATGGTGTGAGACCACACAACAACTTGCAACCAATAAAACCAAATTTAAACAAAACTTGAAATTAAATCACCTATTGTAAATTAAAATTTATACATATTTTAAAACAATAACTTTTTTACCTAGATTCCAACATAAAGAAGTAAAACTCCATTGGAAACATCCATGTGTGCTCTGATTAATTCTAGTTTTTGAAACTTGGTAAAAATAATGAGTTCATTAACATTGAACTACATAATATAGTAATCCTCCAAAGCCAACCAAGGATAGAGCATTGTTGTCAGTCAAGCATCCATAGCCCCTACAAGGTTATCTCCATAATGACCCCAAACATAGCTCTACTATCGGTTAGGCGTCCATAGCCTCAGTAGAGTTATTTGGATAGCCTAAAGAGTTGATATCTTTTTTTTTAAGATATAGCAATGATAGATCATTTTTCTCTTTTGATATTTCAATGATAGCTCTTTTATCAACTTGAAAGAAATGAAGCACTGCTATTAGGTTGGGAATTATAGTATTAGCAAAGGTTACTTTTTTATTTTTCATTCAATGTAAATCCCTTCATCAATTCAATACTTCCCAAAAAATCATTTAATGATTCCCTATAGGTGTGTGTTTCCAACTAAATTTCACTAATTTATGCCAAATCATAGCTAACTATAGCTCATTATATGTTAAAAAATATGTATAAATTAAAATTTAGCAATAGACAACTTAATTATAAAATTTAAATCTAAATTTAGAAACATCAATTACCACCCTTCTGATTAAATTTTATGGCAACTACTAAAATTTTTGCTACCAATTTTGACTTGATGGCATTGCACTTCATTAATGGATTGGGAATGTCATGATTATCTTGAAGCACGATCACATTATTCTACATTAAATTTTCACGCCTTATTCTACTTGTATTATCTTCTCAACTTACTCAAGTGATGACATGTACTACCTTTCCAGCTTCATTTTCCTTTGTATTCCACACACATAAGCACCCCCACAATTAATACAACTCTTTTAAAAAATATGAAATGACCACTATTAATTTCAAAATCTTCAACTTACTTGATTTGTAATATTTTTACTACTCAAATTTGAAGCAATTTACCACGAGATATGTGCAAAGAATTAATTTTATTTAACCTTTAACTCTGAAGATAATTATTGAGCTTCCACCTCGCTTGCAGTTTCCCAAAAAAAAAATTTACTCAAGTCAACTATGTACCACAACTTTCTTATGACTCTCTATAAATTCTACATTTCTTCTCAAATTCTTCACATTTTTCTTTCTCTCTTTCTATAATTTTGCTCTGTGAATTTGCATTTGCTTCTTAGTCATGGATACTCCAACTTTCTTAGGTTGTTCTCACCGACAGAATGTTTTCTTAGGGAGTACCAGATCACAAAGGCTTGAAAAGGTTTTCTTCATTAGGACTTTCAATTTTATAGTGCCAAATCTATGCTTAGTCCTTAGGGAAAAATATGTTTCATTCAGTCACTACTTTTGCTTATATTCTAATATAGCTTCTCAATTTGTAGCATCACTTTCAGACATTAGGCTACCTATTGAAGACATTCACATTGCTGCCAACTTGATAGTGAAGCCTAAATTCCTGGAGAATTTAGATACCATTTTATCTGTTGCACATCTAACCATTAGGATTCCCTCCATGGATGATATTCCTCAGTCCCTGGAACACGGGGAAGTGGTTCCACTTCAGCCTTTTCTTATTGATCTCCATATCCAATACTTTGAAGTTCACCGATAATTCACCTACATAGGGTATTTAGCCTTGATGGAAGAGGTGTACCACATCAATTGAATGGCTACTACCATATGAAACTTTTCTCACTCTTTTTGTCTTTTTTTATTTTTTAAAACGAGGATTTTCAATATCTCATGTATATACATGATACACACACACACACACATATATATATTGATACATTTTAAAACATGTTTCACTATGTATGGTTTTATTATTTAGCTTTCACAGTTCATTTTTACAAATGTTTGAATTAACTCTCATGTGTAAGATAGGTTTAAGAAAAAATTGCTAATGTAAAGGCTAGACAAAAGAAAAAAAACAAACACAAAACCCTACAGAAAGAAAACTAACCCTAACTACCCTAACTCTAACATAACAAAAGATTAACTCTAATAAAGCAATTGACTTCAATTTCTATGGCTATTTCTTCTACAGTTTTGGTACGAATTACAGCAGGTTCATTTTTAAATTCACTCATCAAAATTTTCAAATCTTCTACTGTAATAATGAATTATCTTAAATTTTATGCATTTAAACATCATAAATTCAATAGCATACTTACCAATGATTTGGATTATATGCATGAAAACAAACTCATTAGAGATCGATTGCACACATTTTTTTTGATGTGGCCATATTCTACCTTCCTCCAACCCTAGTTCATTTCCATGAATGGCTGTGTCTATTTCTCTACTTCCTCTTCCTCTAAAAAATCTTCATGTCTTCAACCCTATCTTCACTTTTCATTTTGTTAGACCAAGATATATTACTATTTATATTGCTATCAAAGAGAGAAAAAGTAAAAATTTGATATTTTGTATCTTGTATAAAATCAAGAAATTTATTTTTATAGCTTGCAAATTTTCAACTTGGAGAAAAATGCACGTGTTTCCTGCTCTATTTTCCCACTCTTTCTCATTATCTACGTTTTCCACATACACAGGGAATGATGATTCATCAATTTCATTTCCTTGTTTGTGATGAAATATCTCTTAATCTCAACATTCTCGCTCATTTCCCTACAAAACATTAGAATTTTCTTTATAATTGTAGACATCTAAATTTGGACACTTAATTTATCCAAATTCATCCCCTTTCATCTTATTTTTGTTAATTAAGTAATACTGCTATTATTTAATTAATATCTTTAATTTTTCCAAATCCCTAAGGTATTTAATCAGTAATACCTTATCTCTTTAATCCTCCTTTCATCAAGTGAATTAAATAAATATGTTATTTATTTAATCCCCCTTATGTCACATTCTCCATCTTTTATTATCTAATCTTAATCATTCTTCTAATCCCATCATTAAGATGTGCACATGCCTAATCCTTGATTAGGATGTGTCACATCCTCCAACTTTTGCAAGTTGGCCTCTAATCTCTCTTAGCCACCTAACCCTCCTCTAATCCTTCATTACTCTTCCCCATGTGATCTTTGACTTGTCACATCAAGTCACATGTGAAATCTAACTCTCTTCTAATCTTCATTAATCAGTCTAATCAAGTACTTGCACAATCCTAATCACTTAATTGAGTCAACCCTATTAAATGCTTTTCTTTTTTGACAAGGCATCTCCATTCCCCATGTGAATTTTAAATTCACATTTAATCCCCCAATGCATTTAAGAAATTTTAAATTCTTTCCCTTCTCCCCATAAGGATATTTGAGGAATTTTTAATTCCCCACTTGTCCTCTCACCCACATAGGGACAAGTACCTCCTTTATGAGGAGATCGTGTCCAATCCCAAGGTACTTTGTACCCCCCTCCATGTCATGTACTATTCTTCCACCTCATGTCCACCTCATCTTTCTTAAGCCTCTCCCCTTGCCACATGTCAAGATGTGAGGGCTTGTGAGTTCTCAACTCACCATGGCCCTACATCTTGGCCATGTTGGGATCAATCTCAACCGTCCACTTCTTCTTGGAATTCTCAAAATTCCTATAAATACCCCCTCTTTTCTCTCATTTTAGAGGAGATTGTTTTGCTAGCCAAACTCTTGCAATTTTATTTCTCAATCTACACTTAGCCATTTTCATGCCTTCATCCATTTCCATCCATCCTCACATCATCATCTAGTTTGTATATCTTGCCATCCAAGGAGCATACACATCAAAGATCGAAGGGCCAACCAAAGGATCAATTTGACACTAGGTATAAAGTTCCATTTGTTGTTTTTATCTTGTGTTGATTCCAACTTAGGCTAATCTTGAGGTGTAGGTTGTTTTGGTGTTTATTTGCACTCTTTAGTTTGCTGCTCATTTTCTAACGCATAAATTCGACCTATCACAATAATAATTATAGTTTTCCAACTATTTTGGTGTATCTGTTAATTTTTTAATATTTCCAATTACACGGGTGAAACATTTTTCTCATTAAAAATCCCTTTCTTTTAGTATTTATAACTTACTTTGTTAATGAAATTACTTTACTTATGGCCAAACTTAGCCTAGTTAAAAAAAATCACACTCAAGTTCACTATGACCAGTTATATCATGAACTCTACACTCGGTGATCCTTCCAAAAGTAAATAAACTCAAAGGATACAATTTCTAATTAAAGATTTTCCAAAGTTCTTCAACTTCCATACTGAAAAGCTAGCTTGCATTCAATTTCTCACTTACAAGCTCCTTACCAAACTCAGAACTAGTCTTTCAAGGTATAATTGTCCAATTCCAGGGAATAAAATATAAAATATCGAAGGTTCAAGCCCTCCTTCTAGCGCCAGTTCTTGTTGATGATGATTTTACTCACAGCAAATAGGGTGAATAAATTCTTCACAGACAAGACCACAAAGAGCCTATCCTTCTTGAAATATATGGAACAAAGACAACCTAAAGGGGAATTTTGCATTAACAAGGAAAAGATTAGCTTTCTTTCAATCCCAAGTCTCCAATAACTAGGTCATGGCTGCACTAGGGTTGCTCTCAGGTACTGATGTGATATTGTTGCTAATCTCAAAGGGACTATGGTTATGAATTAAATATTTTAGGTATTGGATTCTCAATTGAAACATTAAGTTCAAGTATCATGAAACTGAAAGATTTGCTATAACATTTCATGAACATCACAAATTATTTGTTATCACTTAAGCAGATTTAGCATTAAGTATTCAACAATTTTATGGAAAACAAAATATTTTTAATAAAATTCCTTCCATTCATTCAAATTTTGGAACATTTCCAAGAATTTAAACATCTATTATAAAATAAAGCATAAAAATATTGAAAAAATAAAAGTTTCTCTTGGTTATTCTCCATGGATGCCCCAAAGAATCAATTAAAACAAAGCAAATTGCTCCATACTTCACCAGATTGCTTCATAGCTACATATAAAATGGTGCAAGATTTTAAAGAGATGGGTTTCATTTTTGGACACTGAATAGGTTCTATATGCACCCTTAAATGATACAACATATAGTCTTGTTCAGCTAAACTAACAAAACCAGCTACAAAAGATATTGAGATAGATAGCTATCTAATAAGCTTTGATATTAATCATTGTCTATGTGCATACAAAGTTTTATGCTGGAAAGGTTCAGAAAATAGGAAAAAAGAACAAAACTTAAAATTTTATGCTCCTCTGACATCCACAATTTATGAACTTAGAAATGAAAATAAGGATCATGTGGCCTTTTATAGAACACAAGGTTCAGATAGGATAATACAAATACATGAGATGAAATCCAAGGGACCAATCTCATCAAGGCACATGGAATGTAGTGACCAATAGGAGAATTGTTATCAAATTAAATAGAATTCAACTACAATTACACATTGAAGCTCTTCAGGTGTTAATCTTGAATCCTTTTCAGGATGATACTTCAAATCAGGATAGTGCATAGGGACTTCCCATACATTCAGAATGAACAAGTGGAATTTTTGACTCCACACATCACTTGGCTCTGGTTCTATCACTCTCGGGAATGGGCTCTCCCAAAAATTGATGTTTGTTTCCACCGCATGTGAAATACCAGGATCCCCAGGACTCTAGTGGACTCAAAGCCATCTGTATTATAATCTCCCAGAATAATCGAATTAGAATAAACATGATTTCATCCATGATTCAATTTTTCCTAACCATCCATGCCTAAACTTTGCATCATAATCAATATCTCCTACAATCACAAATTCCACACATTAAATACCTTTAAAAGTAAGAAAACATTTATAACATCTCATGTAAATAAAACCATTATTCAAATGTTAATACAAAAATCTCATAATTAACACACTTTTAAGCATATCATAAATCCTCACATATATACCATATTATCGAGATCATTAGATAAACTTAAAATTTTAGCATTTTCACTTCACATTACAACTTGATACCCGGTACCCAGTATTCAACTTTACCAACTAACTTTCCTAGACCTTAGTTATACTAGAACTCCATTATACCAGACTCCTTCATATCGGACTCCTTCATACCTGACCAGATCCTTCCATTTGAACTTGCATTACCTTTAACCTTTCACATGTTTCTAGTACCCAACATCTAGTGCTTGAAACATTTACATTATGAAGTACTTTTATTATCAAATATTTCTTCTCTTCACTTCCGGTGATCTTTCAATTTGCTAGCTCCTGCATTAAGAGTTATATTTTTTCACTTGGGTCCCCAAGTCTTTTCAGTCTTGGGGCGTGTTGTGAGACCACACAACAACATGAAAATTTGGAAGCAATATAGACAAGGTAAGTGAATTGTTTCAAAAAATGCCTCAAAGAAATGTGATATTTCAATTTATAGTTTAACCGTGATACTGCATTGTTTTGACTTGATCCTTGTGGTGATGCGGGATGTTATTGCTACACTCCACTATTATTGCTCAACCTTCGTGGTAATGTGGGATGTTACCACCATACAACACATTTATTTCTTTTCCTTCACAATAATACATGTCATTGCTACATAACATCATGTCTTATTGGCTCTTGCAGGGATGCGGGAGAAGTATTTGATTTACCACCATACTGCATATTTATTGCTCGATCTTCGTGGTAATGTGGGATGTTATCGCTACATTGCAATGTGTCTTCTTGGCTCTTACAGTATGGTGTTATTATGAAATTTGTCACAACATTCTTTAAAAACTCATCAATATTTATGGGAACCTTTTAAATTATATTCAGATCTATAAGGAAGTTATCCTATAGGGATGAAAATCCCAAGAAACATGGCAATGGTTACACCAATAAATAATTAACTAGAAAAAATTAATTTTCAATGCATAATGGAGAATATGTAGAGAGTTAAAAGTCAGTGAGAAAACATCCTTGGAGAGTTGTCATTAAAAGTATGAAAATCTAAGAGTTCATAGTAGAAAATCATATACCCTCAAAGACCTAATAGTAATAATATACCTATTGATAGTTTTCAGAGTCATAATAATAAATACAAAATAGAATAGATGTAAGAGTATGAAAAGACATTGAGATGGAAAGGAAGTTGGTAGACTTGAAGAATCGGACCTGTGGTGAGAAGGTAGGGAGGAAAAAGTAATTTACAGTTAAGAGCATCATGGTAGTTTCTGAAGTGACTATATTTGGGCAAGGAGAGAACTTAGTGACAACATTACCATTAAAACAATAAGGATACTCAAAACCCTACCAAACCCTAGGGCCTTTTTCATCACCTTGCAGATATCTCAAATATGCATGAAAATATTTCATAGGAGGGCATGAGACTAAAATCATCTCTATTTTTGATGACATGTTTTTGAACTACTCTTTGGATATGAGGATAGGATAGCTTGAGTTGAAAAAGCCTTGAAGTCTAGTTGAGATTAGAAGGACAACATATGAAGAAAATACTAGCATAATGAGACTAGAAGAGAAAACATGAGTGATAATGAATGTACAATTAGAAGGGGAATAAACCATGTTTTGTAGCATGAAAGTAGCCACAAAGTTCATATCAAGAAAAGACATCTTCAAGTTTTCATTATGTCTTGTGTAGTATGGGTAAGATGGAATTTTTTTGGTTTCAGAACTAGCTTCCCTTAACAAAACCAAAGAGAAAATTCCAATTCCTTGATTCACCTCCATGAGTGATTACTAAGATCTCTTAGAAAGTTACTCATTGACTATGATCAAATATCATGCATGCTAATATTAAAATTTCATCATATCCATGGTCATAATTATAGTATTAGGGGTAGCATGGAGGTCTTAATGAACCATTTAAATCACTGTGAAGGCCCAACAACAACCGTGTGGTGTTGCGGTGGTTGTGCAGAAGTTTTTGTGAAGGATTTGGTGATCCAAAGTGGAACTTGCAACTATAATATCTAATAAAAATCCACTTGGTGATCATTGTCAGAGAGTTACAGACTGTGAATTGTCCTTTGTCCTATAGGACTAAGAAAGGAAGAACACTATCAAACAATTATTGAATCATATAAAACAATCCAAAAACAATGAAATTTATTGTCAAATGGTGACAAAGATCTATCCTCTAAGTCATTTGTACATGGTGATTGAGAACATGGTGAGTAAGAAGTAAATGAGCACTAGATCATAACATTGCAAAATAATCATGAGTTATGCAATGAACTTCACTATTCTTTTGATCAAAAAGGAGATCAAGACAATAACTAACATACTAATATGTAACAAGAATCACCAACAACCAACAATAAGTGAACCAAAACTGTGAAGAGACAAATGCACTCATTTACCTAAAAACATAGCACTATCATAGCAATCTTTAAGTTGTGCATCACCAAACATACCACACCTCCACAATAAACAACCATTTAAGAATGAGATTGAAAGAATAAGATATAGAGTCCCCCCATGATTTTATCCTAAAACCTTTCTATGTGGATGGATAGATGGATGGACACACAAGACACCATTGTTTCAAATTTAAAATTGTCGTCTCTTTCACAATTGCTTACTTCATTTATTTGATCTAAGACAACCTGTTGTATAGAATATGATCTCAAAATCACAATAAAATCATTTATTCTGGGAAGACTATTCAAAATCTTCCCATCATAAAAATGAAAAAAAGCAACAGTCATTAACCTAAACTTTGCAAGAGTTTCATCAAATTCTACTTTTCCACTCTCTTTTCCATTTTGAATTTTATTCCCACTTTCATCCATAAATAACTTCCTCATCATTTATATCTTGTTGTTAGCCATAACTATACTAGGTTTTGAGGATAGCTTCAATTTTTTACCTAGGTAGCAATAGAAAAAATTTGGCCTTACTAGATACAATGTATTGAAAAGATCTTTGAAGTTATTCTGGAAAAGAGTTCCTAAGAGTATAATGTGTAGTTTTGAATTAAATTTTTTGCATGAATTTCATATCTTTGATTAGCTATTTTGAGCTTGATGACCTTCATAAGGAATGAGAAGATCACCTGGGCTCTCTAAAAGTAGTTTTCCAATATGAAGCATATTGGAAAACTACTTTTAAAGAGCCTAGACCTACTTGTTCTTGATGAAGGTCATCAAGATCAAAATATACGATCAAAGATATGGAATTCATGCAAAAAGGTTAATTCAAAACTATGCATTATACTCTCAGGAACTCTTTTCCAGAATAACTTCAAAGAGCTTTTCAACACATTGTATCTAGAAAGGCAAAATTTTGTTAACTGTTGCTTGGGTAAAAACGTAAATCTATCCTCAACACCTGGTAAAGTAATGGCTAATAGTAGGATCTGCAGGCTAAGGAAGTTCTTCATGGATGATATTGGGAATAAAATTCAAAATGGAAAAGAGAGAGGAAAAGTAGAATTTGATATAACTATTGCAATGTTTAGGTTAATGAATGATGCTTTTGTTCATTTTTATGATGGGAAGATTTTGAAGTCTTCTTAGAATAAAGGATTTTACTATGATTTTTAGAGAATCTTCTATACAAAAGGTTGTCTTACATCAAATAAATGAAGCAAGCAATTGTGAAAGAGCCAACAATTTTGAATTTGAAATAATGGTGTCTTATGTATAAACCCCCCTGTGATATTCTCCTAGAATAAGGTATAGCAATTTTGAATTAGAAACAATGGTATATGAATAACTATTTATTCTATCTATTATACTGCAACAATTAACTACAACTTAGAACATATCCATATCAGCCTAAAATAGTAGGTGTAATTCACCTCAAACTCTATTGTGGTAATTTTTTGTGAGGAAGTTTGCAATCCTCCATGAAAATTTTGTGTGCACATAGCCAAAACACTTAAATTTCTTAACCAAAGCTCCAAAAATAAGTATCTCATCATTGTATGACTCTTAATTTTTCTCTGAGTATGAGAGTACTAGAGCTTCTAGTGTTTCTAGCTGAAACCTATAGCAGAAAAGTGTAGTCTCCATCTAAAGGAACCATCTTCGGAGCTCTTCCCTGAAATGACGATTGAAAATATTAGAGGAAAATAAATACCATAATACTAAAGTAACAATTTGTATCAAGCCAAAGGTCAGAAATTATAATTAAAAAGACAAATCCTTCCAATTTTATTCTCCAACATCCATAAATTCTAAACTTAACTAAAATGAAACATCTCCTAGTCTTTTATAAGAACAAGGCCCTTAGGAAATTTAGCAAACACAATATAAGGCACGTGGTGAATGACAGCTAGTAGAAATACTTCTGAATAAGTCAATAAACTTGACCTTCTTTAGCAATTTTAACTTTCAGGACTTTTCAAAATAATATCAAAATAATCTTCAAGGGATTTAGGATTTATATTTAGAATGTTGGAACTTTCTCTATCGGATATTCAAAGTGATCAACTAAGAATCTGGAATGATTGACTGACACCTAAGATGTAAATAAGTGGAAAATAATGTTTCATTCCACCAATGTTTGTATTCCAACACTCAAGTTTTTCTTCTAAAGTGAAACACCCATAAGTGTTTCACACCTAGTTATGTCACTGATAGCAATCCAATTTTTCTAAACCGTCCATAATCGAATGTTGCATCACAATCTATTCTTCCTGCACATAAGAATGCAACATATTAACCCCTTCTAAAGAAAACATTTAATTATCATAAAACCATAATTAATAAATCATTTCAATTTTAGAAAGAAACTGGTTTCATTTACTATAAAAAAAAATTGTATAAATCACAAAAAAATCATGAAGCCTCCTAAATGTAGCTTAAAGCAAGTTTACAGAATGGCTTTCTACGTAAGAAGCTTTCTACTACAGCTCTCAATGAATGCATTATTAGAATAAAACAAAATTCTTCACACCTGAAGTAATGAAATCAAACATTTATTTCAAAAGCATGTTAGCAAGTGCTACTAAAAACAAAATGTTTTTTTTCTTAGTTTCTTTTATCAATATGCAACATGGAAATGGAATAATCACTAAGAAACCCTAACAATAAAAAATGAAGTAAAGGTTCAAGAAAGGAAATTCCAATGTACTATTGTGTAATGGTGATGAAGGAACTTATATGAGCATGACCTACATACAAATCCCTACCATTGAATTTCCATCCATCCAAAGAGAAAATAAGCAATGTAAGGATTTGAGCAATATAAGTCCAAAGGGTTATGTTGTAATGGCAATGGAATCACCATAAGAGCACAACCAAGGAACAAATTGTTGTGACTATAATTATGTGATCCATAACTCTATTGGTCATGTGTTACAATTGTGTTATAATCAAGTATAGGATGCATTCTTGTGTGACCCAATTTTAATGTGGCTATGTTGTGATAGAAATGGAGGCACTCATATGAGCACAATTCATGTACAAATCATTGTTATCACAATTAGGTGTCCAATTACTCTAGTGGACATTTGGACCGATGCACCTGTGGTATAAAAATTATGGGGTGCATTCAGGTTGACTCAAGTTTAATAGGTTATGGTGTAATGATAGCATGATCCAAGAGCAATTACCTCATGATGTAATAAAGAGTAATGCCCGAAAATTGCACGAAGGGAAAAAAACACAACTAAGAAATTTTTTTGAACAAAGGTATATAATGTTTATAATTTTCAACCACGCACGTGTGTGGTGACACAGTATACGAACTTCGAGTGAAGTTACTTGTGCATCTCCACCATTGACGCACCACTTGATAACCCTATAACTATGATATTGCTATTAGGATTCAACTGTGTAGTTTCGAGTCAAACTCATTGACCCATGTTTCATGAGTAGTGGTTCAACAAGAACCCATCTCTCATGATATCGAATGGTCCACTTAGCACTCATTGCATCTAGGTGATGCTCACAGGTGAAGCGGTCCATCCGGAGGTCACCCATCCATCTTGCTCCAGCTCAAGCACAAACGCAGAGTTTATCCAAGGTTAAGCCCACGAGTTGTTACCCCATTTGCAAAACCTTCAGCAAGTGTTGTGCCTTATGAACCATTCATAATAGAGCCCCTTTAGCTCATCAATTGATAAGTAGGAGGTATTTTTCCACAGCGTGTCAAATTATGATATTGCTATCAGGATTCAACCGTGTAGTTTCGAGTCAAACTCATTGACCCATGTTTCATGAGTAGTGGTTCAACAAGAACCCATCTCTCATGATATCGAATGGTCCACTTAGCACTCATTGCATCTAGGTGATGCTCACAGAGGTGAAGCACTGGTCCGTCCCGGGAGGTCAGTGCTCCAGCTGAAACCAGGGAGTTTTTTAGCCAGTCATTGCAAAACCTTCAAAAGTGTTGTGCCTTATGAACCATTCATAATAGAGCCTTTGGCTCATCAATTGATAAGTAGGGTATTTTTCCTGACTGTCAAATTATGATAGCCAAGTCGAGTTCAACCGTGTAGTTTCAAGTCAAACTCATGACCCATGTTTCATGAGTGGTGGTTCACAGAACCCATCTCTCATGCATTGAATGTCCCTTAGCAATCATTGCATCTAGGTGATGCTCACAAAGGTAAGCTCCAGGAGTCACCCGTAATGGGCATTAACGGGGGTTTTCTCAGGTTAGCTTGAGTTGTTACCCCATTTGCAAAACCTTCAAAGTGTTGTGCCTTATGAACCATTCATAATAGAGCCCCTTTAGCTCATCAATTGATAAGTAGGAGGTATTTTTCCACAGCATGTCAAATTATGATATTGCTATCAGGATTCAACCGTGTAGTTTCAGTCAAACTCATTGACCCATGTTTCATGAGTAGTGGTTCAACAAGAACCCATCTCTTATGATATCGAATGGTCCCTTAGCACTCATTGCATCTAGGTGATGCTCACAGAGGTGAAGCACTGGTCCGTCCCGGGAGGTCACCCATCCCGTACTGCTCCAGCTCAAGCGCGCTTAACCAGGAGTTTTCTCCAAGGTTACGCCCGCTTGAGTTGTTACCCCATTTGCAAAACCTTCACAGTGTTGTGCCTATGAACCATTCATAATACTTTAGCTCATCGGTGATAGTAGGAGGTATTTTCCGGTATTGTCCAATCGCGTTTGCTGTCACGGGTACGACGCTACTCACTCTCATGCAATTGATGAGCTAAAGACTCTATTATAATGGTTCATAATTTCTTTGCTGAAAATTTGCAAATATGGCTAACTCAATCGGGGCTTAACATTGGAAAAAAAGGCGATCACGATTGGACGCAATGATGAGCATTCGATATCATGAAGATAATTTCTTGTTGAACCACCTCGAAGCATGGGTCAATGGTTGACTCGAAACTTCGGTTAATCCTGATAGCAATATCATAATTTGACACGGAAAAATACTCCTACTTATCAATTGATGAGCTAAAAAGACTCTATTGAATGGTTCATAAGGCACAACACTTGCTGAAATTTTGAATGGGGCGGGCAAACTGTTGGGCTGGAGCAGTACTGGGATGGGTGACCTCCCGGGATGGACCAGTGCTTCACCTCTGTGATCACCTAGATGCAATGAGTGCTAAGTGGACCATTCGATATCATGAGAAATGGGTTCTTGTTGAACCACTACTCATGAAACATGGGTCAATGAGTTTGACTCGAAACTACACGGTTGAGTCCTGATAGCAATATCATAATTTGACACGCTGTGGAAAAATACCTCCAACTTATCAACCCTATAACTGCTTGATGTTAGCAAATTGCTAACCATATTTGTTTCTACAAAACCTATACGATACCCCTAATATTACAAGATGATAATTGTTGATGCAACACTTAAAACTAAACTTTAAAGATAGAATAAAATTTTATTGTGTTTTCATTTATTTACTTATTTGTCATTCATTTGAATTCATTTACCCCATATATATATATATATATATATATATATATATGTATGTATGTGTGTTATAGGACAATTTAAAATTGTAATAATTAAAGCTATCCTTTACACTAGATAATTTTATTATTATTTATTTAATTATTTATTTTCCATAATTATTCTTTACCAATGAATTTATTATTAGTGAATAAATATATATTTAATATCAATAAAATATTCATTATTGTCTTATTTAATTTTTTTTTTTTAATATATGTATATGTATATATATACAATGAAATACCTAACCTTTACTATTTTACATACCCTTTTATTTTACTAAGTTCTTTATTTAAAAATCTGCTAACATCTTTATTTAAAATTTACTAAGATCTCCATTTTACTAAAGTCTCAATTTTATCTTTACTAAGATCTTTACTTTACATTTACTAAAATCTTTATTTTAAAATTTACTAAAATCTTCATTTTACTAAAATCTCAATTTTACGTTTACTAAGATCTTTTCTTTACATTTACTAAGATCTTTATTTTAAAATTAGTAAGATCTTTATTTTAAAATTTACTAAGATCTTTATTCAAAATTTTACTAAGATCACTAAGATCTTTCATTTAAGATTTACTAGATCTTGACATGCCCACAATTTTTTTAATCTTATTTGTTTAAGAAACTTAAGACTTTTTCAATGTTATTTTATATACATATTTTTAAAAGCTCTTAGGTCAACCTTTGGGAGGCGTGCCAAGTAGGTTATACTTTTTACCTTGTTTCAATTACTATTTTCTTTCCTTCCTAAAACTACGAACCTCTCCCTAAAATTTAGCTTTAGATTTAACTAACTTAACAATGTGACGTTTTTTTTTTTTTTTTTTCAAAGGAAGCCATAAGAGTATTTGCCTAAAGAATCTCAATGGCTGCATGGGCTCCAAGATTAGATATTAAAATAAAAGTGGTAATGGTAACTTTTCAGTCAGATTTTTACAGTATGTTACTTTTAATTTATTCTCCCTTAAGAGCTATTGGAGGAAAAGATAGATAAGAGCCTAGATTTAATGAGTTGGATTTTATTTTCGAGCTAATTTCCAACTGAGAGTTTATTAGTATATTTCATTCTTGAGTGCAGCGATATCCACAAAAGCAATAATAACGTTGTGACTGTGATACGCCATTCTTATCATCTAATGTTTTCAGCTATTAATTACTGTACAGTAAATCCTATAAGCCTAAACATGTAACCATTGCAAGCGTGGGGTAAGAGCATTGGGTGACAATATTAAAGGATTTTTTTTTGTTGCCAACTTAACAGAAGAGAGAACTAGATATATTAACACTGGCATAAAATAGGTATTCTAATAAAATAATTTGCACTATACTAAAATAGCGCCAGACCTCACTGTGATTATACATATATTACAATAGATCCTAAATTAATATTTTTCCTAAACTAACGCTAGGCTGAAAATAGGCTGTTAAAGTGGTTTGCCATTACCACAACTCCAACTGGAAAACCATCATTGCCATGTGCATTAATTGTAACAGCTGATTTAATATTTAAGACATGGACCATAAATATCACAGAGTACTCAATGCTACAGATTGTGTGAGCAGAAATACAAGAAAAAAGATTCAAGAATTAAATGCGGAAGATCTCAGGACAAATCCACATTCATTCCATGACAGGCTAGAGAGGGGGTGGCGCACTTGGCACATTCACTGAATAGATAGAGACAATTTTATTTTTAATTGGGACTCCTCCAATCTTGGGCGAATAACAGTGCCTACCTATGCTTTGTGCCCAAATAATAATATATTTACTTAAAAAAAATGCCTAAGCCACCACTATTTACGTTGGGTTCCTAATTGCCTCTACTACCTTAAATTATTTTATTATAGAATGATTTTAGTTCTGATTTTGCAGATAGGAACATCAAGGCAATCCTAACATGAATTAATATGGCATTGCAAGTGGGCATACGAGGAACTTCTTTTTTTTTTTTTTCCTTCCGTAACAACTTCTATTACTCTTTGAAATGGAAAATCATCATTGTGTGCCTCCAAGGTGCTACCTACACAGGCGCCTATCGCTGGATTTGAACTTAATGCGGAATAGAGTACACAACTTCCTACATTGTTATCATTACAGGCTGTCCAATTTACCCACTCTACCCTCCGGGATAACAATATTTATGAGCAGAAGTTATAATTCTATTGTATTGCATAAGGCTCCTCATGGCTGGAGATAATGGCTGGAGATGGCATCTCTGGACATTCTACTCATATTCATTTCGAACTAAGAATCTACTGCCCTACTATTTACATGAAGATCAAAGGGTACCTACTTACAGCCACAAATCCCATCATACATAATAGTATTACGAACAGAGCAACAGGGAAGCTAAGTCTTAGATGTAATCTCTTTCTTTTTCCTCTCTCCCCGTTTGCTTGCTTGTCCATAGGAAGTGTAATAACGAATTACTAACTGCAAGGTTCATTCAATGCCTGTCTAGCACGCGAGATGACTGGTGTCCCATACTCATCAACATAAAATAATTGCCCAGGAACAGATGATTTATAAAAAGAATTACTACTACACAGTATACCACACAGTCTTTTGTTCCTTTATTTCTATATATATTTCATTTGACAAAGTACATAAATTAAGATGCTATGCTAATATAAATCCAAGCTATTCTCTATTTTTTCTTTTTTGTGAATAATAGATTTTGCATGACTCTTCTTTGTTTTTTTTTTCTTTTTCAGATTGACAGCCACATGATTTTCAGTCGACAGTTACACAAGATTTCTGCTACAAGGTCATCTACTGTGCATTTTAGACTAAAGCAATTTGTAACAGAGCCTGACACCGGTATGATTCCACAGGAATGACTAATCATTTTTTTTTTTTTTTGAATTAGATCTACAAACTTTATTTTAGAGAAAAAACACAAGTGAGTCTCCAGAGCAACCGCAAACTATCATGCATGAAGAAAACATTAATAGGAAGTAATTTCTTGCGTATTTCTTATCTCAGGATTTTACTTGTAGAGCAACATAGGAAAACACAGATGAATCTGAAATCTCATTCAAAATCTACAGGTGAATAACTTTGATACAAAAATTTAAAAGAACAGTATGAAGTAAAACTACCCAGCTTGTAACCATAGTTTAATTTACAGCAAAGAGATAAACATTATCTTCGATGTCTCTATTACAAGGAGTTTTCTATCAATAAAATCATGCACAGAAATAAGGGAGTGCACATGTACTTTCAAACAACTCTCTTTCGAGACTGTTACATTTAATCGGTGACAGACTTCACTTGAAATGAACATATTAAAATTTATTTCCTTTCTTTTACAAGGAGCACATCTGCACTTCAAAACCAATAGCTCTCAACAACCTGCAAGCAACCACATAACACAACTTTCTTTCATGGCCATTTGGGTATGCTCACCTCCCAACCTTGGGTTGGAAAACCAACCACCCCCCGAGCTAGGAGGTAACCAAGCTACCGGGTACACACAACAATAGAGTAAACAGCCATTTCAAACCACAATGCTCAAACAAAATACTCCCAACCAAGATTCACACATTTACTTAGGGATTTTTTATGGATCCCAAGATGGGGATAGAGGTGGACATCACTTCTATATGGGGAGAGTTGCTAGCAAAAGTAAAATAAAATAAAGATTCAACATCACCATTTTTCTTCTTATCCAATCCACCAATTCATCAAAAAAATTCATATCATACACCCTCCATACAACCATCTTCCAAAAACACCATACTATCATGAAACAAATTTGGGTACTCATACCCTTTTTGTGCCCTTCCTTCTCAAAGGAGGAACAATCTCCCCATAGAGGTTCCTACACATTCCTATCCCCCACAAGGATTCTCTTCCCACATTGGGTGAGTTTATCCTATACAACCCCAAACCAACACAAGGAAATACAAAGACACATAAAAGCACAAAAACCCATATAACTCATGTTCTCAAACTTCCATACAAAGAGGTAAAATAAAAGAAAAACAAACATACATAAAGATGGAGTAAAACCTACCTCAAATCCAAGCCAACAATGAGGGAGGGTTGAAGATGAGCTCCAAATTTCCACTCCTTCAAAACCAAGCAAGATTTTCCCTTCTCCCAAGCAATCCAAACACCAATCCAAAAAAGAAGAACCCTTTCTTTTGTTTTCCAAAGGATTCAAATAAGAGTTTAGGGTTGGAAACCCTTGAAGGAGAGAGTGACACATGTCATTCTCCTATTCACTCCTATGGACACATCTCCCCACAAGTTCTCACACATGTGTGAGAACTCTTGGGGAAGTGAAAGGCCAAAGAGTGTTCAACACTCAACAAAGTTTTCAAATCTCATAAATGAGATTTTGGAGCCAACACGCCAAACCCATCCCCAAAATCCGTCACCCTTCTTGATGGCTAATTAAGAAGGGTCACAACTTGCAATTTTG
This sequence comes from Sequoia sempervirens, assembly GCA_007258455.2. NCBI lineage: Eukaryota > Viridiplantae > Streptophyta > Pinopsida > Cupressales > Cupressaceae > Sequoia > Sequoia sempervirens. Next base: position 38,539 of record VDFB02274015.1, read on the forward strand.
ACAAGTTATGGGTTTGATTTGACCCCTAACCCATAGGTGACTATCCTAGGGGTTAATTAAGGGCCAATTAACCCAATTTAAGGACTAATTAAAACTTTGAAAACCCTCAAAAGAGAAATTGAAATTTTAACATAATAAAATAATTCCAACATGCCCCAAAACCCTCAACAAAGTTTGATTGACTATAAAAATATAATCTCAAGATTCAACATTAAATCTTTTTAATCACAAATTAAAATACAACACAAGAAGCTATGGTACATTCTTCATGGACCATAGTGGCTTCACTAGGCTGACACAAATGGGTACCCTTGGTTACCTCCAATCCCATTGGCCATGGGCATGTACCTGCACACTCAATGTCCACATGTCAAAATATCCAATACATGATAATCAATAATTAAATCATAAATCCATATGCATATATTTAGCACAATCTAACTCTAAATCAATAATTTCAATATCCATAATCATTCTTCCTCTAGCAATAACATATTCTATCAATTCATATATAGTCATGGCATAATAAGGAAATCACATCATCACTAAATTAAATTTAGCATCCTATCAATTCCATCTCATTTTAAAAACAATTGCCCATTTCAATCATGATAACCAAATCATATGAGCATATCAATAAAGGAAACATAATGTGCATATAATCATCATAGCATCATAAGCATAAAACAAGCATAACATCAAGTGTCTATGATCATCCAAAATAGTCTAAACCACAGAGTATCAAAATAATCGAATCAAAAGATAATCAAATGGGTGTATCAAATGGTAGGCCTCACATAAAGATCTTATAACTCTAGTTTATATGGAGAGTGGTTGTGTTATATCAATTATGTAGTGCATTCAAGCACAACCCACATTTAATGGGCTATTCTAGAGAGTGACCAAGATTTTCTAAACCTTATGAATGTTACTTAAAAGTGTACAACTTAAACTACATATCAATTTTGTTACATACTTGAATGCAATCTTGGGTTACCACAAACTATAATAATTTGATCTGCTAATAACCATTATGGGAAGTATTAAAGCAAGACCCATGCTATATAGGATACATTTCCCTAATCAGGTTTACATACCTTAATGATCAAACACAATCTTCCCACACACTCTAGGATACAATCCAAAATCATACCACACCCTGTCAAGACAACTAATTTTCTGACCTGAGATTTAAGGTTTTTTTTAATACCAACATAAGCATTGGTAAGAGCATGACTATGGTACAAATCCTAGGCCTCTGTAGAAACATAAACTATAACTCTAGCAAATTAGTGAGGTTGCAATACCAAAAAGATTGAGACACCATTTGTTTATCAGAATAATTTTAACTTGATGACAAAAAAATACCCAATATCAATTTTTTTAAATCCCAAGATAGTCAATAACAAAGGGTTTATTGAACATCAAATTTGTTTAATGCTCGAGAAAAATGATAACAAAATCAAAATTTAGAAAACTATGTGTAATACTAGAAAAAGTTGAAACCTCATTTCTTTCTTAGAAGAAAATTATCTCAATAGGGAAAATATTCAATACCATTTTTTTAAATACCCATCTCAAGTGAAAACCCAATATCAAAATACCCAAATAACCAATAAAAAAATATTGAGCATTAGTTTTTAAACATACCCAAATATCCAATAACAAAATAGCTAGCATCCTAAAGTTCAAATAGCCAAATAGTACTTCATGAAAACACCCAATGTTAGGTTGTTCAAATAACCAAACAGGCATAACATATACATCCAACTTTTTAAAAAAACTAAGAATGGTTTGCTTACCTTTGAGACAATCCACAACAAAAAGCTCAAAATCCTCAAGACATACTTCTAGGTGGGGAGTTGTTTGATAAAAGGATAGATTTGGCCATATTCTAGACCCATACTTTGAAGCAATGATGGTAGGAGATTCCTCCACTAGGAATTCCCTTAGATTACTACTACTCAATATCTCCATCTGATCAAAACACCTCAACCTCTATTTGTTTTCCGAGACTATTTCTTTTAACTAAGCAGTTTTTAGTTGGAAAATGGTTGTCTTTATATCATTTAATTTTTATTACACATTTATAAAGATATATATATATATATATATATATATATATTTGTACGAATGAGACATGTCAGCTAAAGCCTAAATTGATGGCTAGGAATATTTTCTCTCAAAAAATAAAGTTTGACTAAAAAATTAGTCATTTATAGCTATGTTGCAAAAATGAGTAGAATTTAGTCATTTTCTGTTGTCGTGACTAAAATTTTTAGTAACGTATTCATTTATTTTCCAAATCTTACTAGTGGAATAACCTTCCGCTGAGTGATTCTCATGATGGGAATGGGGCTTAATGATGTTTCAATTAGGGTCAATAGTTTCAAAAAAGATCATAGGTTGGATGCCCTAAGTTTGTATAGACATTTTACTACCAGGTTTAGCCGACCCATAGATTGTGATTTTCCAATTACTTGAACAATTTAATAGGAAATATTAATGCAATTCAAGTAGAGACCATGCAATTACATGGAGATAATCAAAATATTACCTAATGGTGAGCATAAAGAGAGGAAAAGGGGGTTGCAGCCAAATCCTCACTTTAATCACCTTAAATCTACCACACCAAAGCTCAGAAGAAAATTAGAACAAGCAAGATAACAAATGAACCCAAATCAACCCTATATTTATAGCCCCATATGTAATAAATGTAAGTAGATATTTTTAAATCCATGAAAACCCTAAAAGCTAAAACCCAAGGTATAGAGGGAATCAGAGTTCAAGGATAAGCAATGTGGGTGTCGAGCATGTGGAGGCCACCAAGATGATGCAGATGTCAAACGATTGCATTCCAATGTCACGTAGGTGCTAAGGATATGTGAGTCATAACAATGTGGATTCCATGGTTGACGATACCAAGGTGATGGTTTTTCACAAACGGATCCCCATGAAGGTTTTTTTTGTAAACGACATAAGAGGGCCCAAATTTTGTACAATGACCTCTTGCAAGAAAATTTCCGCAAATTGTCATGGGGGAATGAAACTATGGTAGATCACTAAGGAATCATGGAGACATAAATTTTCAAAAGAAAATTGACCCAAGGGCCAAAAGGGAAGGAAAAGCCAAAACCAAGCAAGCATGGACCAAGAAGGCAAAAAGCAAAGCAAAAAGAGAGGCTCCCTGCTGTTAGCAGGGCGTGTGTGCGAAAGATCCACAACACATTTCCCTCTATGATAATAATGATCCATTTTTCATACAAAGGATAAATTTGTTACACACACTAAAATTTTTCATGCACATCATTTATATGTGGGCAAGTAAAAATCATCCTAAGAGACACATGATCGAGCTCTTTTTTTAACAATGTGAGAATTGACCCAGAAAATTCCATGAGAATTTAATTAGATTTTCTATAAGAATATATGAAAGGGGCCCAGTATGATGAATATTAGATATGGCTATCACTTAATCCTTTGGAAGAAATAAATAATTTATATTCTAGAGATAATAGCTTAATATTTCTAGATTTTTATTATTTTTATTTTTACTTGTTATATAATGTAGCTTTAAAATACCACTAGAGAACTATTGAAGAAAAAGGGATGTCCAAAATTTGGAAGAGATCCATAGATTTGAACTAGGGATATCATAATTCCTTGTTCCAATTTACATTGATACAAGTCATTATTTGTAGTATTGAGTCTTAATCCTCTAATAAAACAAAGAAATACTCATATGTGAAATTCATGTTTGAATGTGAAAATGTAACATTATCTAGATAAATTTAAATGTATCATATAAAATAATTTTATTTTGTGGATATGAACTTGTTCATTAATAAAGCTTAACTTTACTTTTTTTAAGGGGTCACATTTAATGAAAAGATAAGAAAACATGAATTACAAAAAATTGCATTCTTAAGGCCTCTAATTTAATATTGTCTATTTATTTATTTTAAATTGATGAAATTTAAAGATCATTTACATTTACACATAATTATAAATGCTCTCCAAACTTTGATTTTGATTACTAGGGAATCTCACTAAAGTCACTATACAAGTGCCATAGAATAAAAGTGATCCTCCTAGCTATAGGAGAATGCAACTCCTCAACATTCTCCAAGTTCTAACATCGGTTTATGAAACTTTCTAAGCTCACATGTGAAGGAGATGACATCAAAAAATTATAATCTCACTAACTAGTTGAGAATGATCAGTGACATTAAAACTTATTTTAATAGTTAATTTTAAAATTAACTTTATAATATGAATTATTCCTATGCTAATAAGAGATGGAATTAGATCATTATAATCTCACTAATTAGATAAGAACAATATGTGATTTTTTTTTATAAGATAAATAGCATTTGAAAGGTGTTGTACCTTTTACACAATGAGGCACAAGGGCCAAAAAAAATAGGTCCAGAGAGATATTGCATTAACCACCAAAACAAAACACAATAACAACAGACAAACAACCAACAAAACGACCCAATAGACATGACACAAGAGCAGTAGACTAACTAGTACTCTCCCAATTCTGAGAGAGGAGATTAATAACATCCTCCCCAAGCCAGTTGGGGCCCTTCTTTATAGCCTTTTTATCCATTTCATCCTTGAGCACAATAGAAAGGGTGCTAGTTGTATAGTGAATCATATTGACAATGAACCTAGCCAGAGCAGTGAACTTCTCAAGCTTTTTTAACTACTCCAATAGCATGTGATGATCATCCCCTTTGTCCACAGTCTTCACGATATTTTCTTCCTCCAAAGCCTGAGGGTTAGAGGACTAGGAAGTTGAATCCTTCTTTAGCATCTTGTTGAGGTCGAAAAAGTGGCTAGTCCCTTCAACAAATTCCTCCTCCTCTTATGATATGTGATTTGTTAAAACTCATTATAATAGTTAATTTTAAAGTTGCCTTTATAATATAGATTATTCTTATGTTAAGTATTATAATGAAAATAACTTAGATGTAGTTTAAGGGAATAAAATCCATTTTACATAAATATAAGATAATTAAATAAATGCAATCAATCATAGTATAATTATCTTAGATTTAATTTGATAAATTAAAATTTTTACTTTGATGTTATAATATAGAAGTTGAAGATGCACATAATAAATTTGTCAATGTCCAAAAAACACTCTTAGTATGTTCATTGTCTTGGAATTAGAAAAAAACTCAAAACTTCCTATCAACTAATTTCAAGAAGCTTGGTATAGACCTTGGATATCAAAGATATGCCATTTAATGCATGGATCTTATCTAAAGTACATCATACTACTGTAAAGCAATTTTTCCTTTAATCTTTTTTGGTTTTTGGCCCTTACTCTTTTCGGCTTCGAGATCAATCTGCACCCAAAGGACGTCGACTGCTCCTGCAAAACGTTGTGCAATGTGCCACATGGTGGTTGTACGACTTTATTTACATATCATTTTCCTTTCAGATGTAGGTCGGGGCATGTGTCAACTTGGCAAGGATTTTCTTATTCTCACAAATCTGAGATTGCTTGCTCCCTTGACACATCATCTATGTGCTTCGGGTAGTTTGTATTTGTGTGGAGTGATCTCTTTGGGCAGAGTTTATCAAGAACCCAATGGGCGTCTTGCTTTTGGGGTGGAACCTTCGAGTTAGTGTCATCAATCTCTATGGTTGATCGATTAGATTTTTACCAAGATATGTTAAAATAAAATCTAATTGTTTTCTAACAGCTATCTTAGTTAAATATCTAAAGCCATTAATGAAGCAGTTGGGACTTAATGAGTGAAGATTGTTGTGATCTAATCAAGATCTAAGATTGGATTGTGGGCTATAAGGATTAGGAACCTAGCAATTTCTGCTTCTGGAATGTTTGTGGCAGTGCTCTCTTCTTCTAGTTATAAATAGGGGTTGGTAGCATAGGTCAAAAAATTGTTTCAAAAATATTTCGAAGAATAATATCTGTTAGGGAGTTTTATATTTTCTCAGAAGTAGGTTTTTATAGAATACTGCTATTCTCTCTAGCATGTTATATTTTAATTCAAACTATCATCGGATTGGCATCTGACCTTTATTTTTTAGTTCATATATTATTGAAGTTCAGTCTATTTGGGAAAAATTCTTGAAATTATGCATCATATGGCCTTTGTCAAGTTTCTTTTTATATTTTGTTCATGTTAAAAACATTGTGTTAAGTTGCTTTGATAGTTCATATAGCTTATTTTCATGTTGTTAAGCTTTTACGTTGAATGCTAGCTTTCGAAAATTGGATTGTCTATTGAAATTTTCTATTTTTTATTAAAAGTTTACCATTTTCCATATTATGTTGTGAAGGAAGAAAGGTTATGTAAGTTTCTAGATATTTTTGTTATTAATCTTTAAAATTTTCCTTATGTCTGGTTGGACCTTAATAGGTGCTTCCCATGGGGAGATTTGAAAGATTGCACTATGCTTTCTCTAGCCTTTGTTGCTCCTTCTCTTCCCAAAAAAGAAGGGTCTACGACATTCTATGTCTATCATGTCAGTTATAAGGAATAGTTAAGGTTTGAAATGTTGTAAAAGCTTTGGTGCATTGCCATTTTTATGTTTTGTTTACATTTCTTTCTAGCCCCAAAACAAAAAGAAGACTTGACTTTCTATAAAAATCCTAGAGGTCATTCAGTGAGGAGCAAATAGGTCCCCCACTCACTAAATTTCCCATAAGGTTGTCGGAGAAGCGTAAGATTTAATTTTCAACAGTTCTTTTTTCTAGCATGTCCAGTGGGACAAATTTTTTTTCTAATGTCTGATTAGAAGTCAAAAATATTTCTTAATCAGACCAAGAAAAGAGGCTGAAAATTTCATGCCTAGAATCCAAAAAGGAGCGTCTTCAAGAGGCCATTTCCAGTTCTCCCAGTTATCTGAGCTTCGATATCAAGGAGAAGAAGACTTACAGGTTCCATATCACTTGTAAGAAGTAGCAAGGCTAGAAGTGTTAGCCCATGATGTAGAGCTTTATCTACTCCACCAAGAGGTCAGACTTTCTTAATTAGAACACTCGTATACCCTATCCATAGGAGTCTGTTTTCAATGGCTCATCTAGGTGCCCCTGCTCCTAGAATTTTGACTTGGGATAGCGGTAGTCTGCTACAACCACCTACACCCTCAGACATATGGCCTGCCATACCCACAAATGCTCTCAAGACCATCCCAAAGTTTTTTGGGGAGGATTTCAAGATCCCCTCCGAACATTTCTAAGATATAGAAGAGGTATGCTGAGTACATAACATAGCAGAGGAGAATGTTGCTCTTAGATTGTTGACCACGTCTTTCAAAGGAAAAGCGTAGGACTAGTATAGGTATTTGGCTTCTTGTTCTACCCGCTCTTGGGACCAACTCAGATAGAAGTTGTTTGAGAGCTTCTCCAAAAAGGGAGATCGTTCCTCTTTGTGGTAGCAATTAATCACTATCAAAAGGGCCCCACAATAAACCATGAGCAACTTCAACACCAGGTTTCATAAAACCTAGCAAATAATTCTTGTAATCGCCAGGCCTCCAGCCGCTATGGCGTTTATGTTTTATCTAGAGGCTTTCGATTTGGATATCACAGTCATGGTGTAGTCTATGGGAGGAGATATTTTGCCCCACGCATACAATCTAGTTGTGTGTGTAGAAAATAGTTTGATCGACATTGGGAAGCTTCCACCACATCCACCGATGTCCATGTTTACGAAAATCTCTGGTGTCCCCTAGGAAGAAGCAACTTCGAGCATCTTCCCTCCACAAGCAACCACGTCGGCTATACCACCATCCATGTAGATATACCCTGGTACACAATTAGGCACATTGGGCTCATCTTCATTAGCAGTGGATGTCAATGATATGAAGAATCTCATGTGATCCTTTGCAAATGAGCTAGTCCTCATTAGACAACAACAAACAACACCTCCAAAGCCTGCCACATACACCTATCAAGGAGGAAGGTCCTCTTATCAACATAACACATATCAAGGAGCCTCAAACGGAGGAAGTCAACAACCGACACCCACAAACCAGATACTCCTGGTTACCATGCCGCTTCAGACCATCAGGAATAGTCTAAGCAAAGATTTAGTCCCAAGCTAGAACAACCTGGTAGAGGATGAGAATGCATGGTGCTTCCCATGTAATGATAGTCATATGCCCTAGAGTTGTCCAAGGGGAAATCTACAACAAAAGATAGCAAAACAAAGAAGCCAGGGCATGTTCTCAAACACGAAAGAATATCAATCTCTCGAAATGGAGAATGCCTGCTTTAGAGCATAAACGCAAGGAATGTCCTTAGAACAAGAGCAAGATATTGCACCAAACCAAGCACTCTTCTCTTGGATGGAAGATGAAGAAGATGCAGTATTTGCAAATGATGCTTCGACAACTAGTGCCCCACAAGTACAGTTGGACTACAACACAAGGTCCAAAAGAAGGCTCACTAGAGAATACATGCAACAAGCTCCACAGTGTCCAGAGCCACATCAACCACAGTCGTAAGAAAAGCAAGTTGCGCAAGCCCGACCCGCTCAACAGTCGCAAGATCTTCCATTGCTAGAGAAGGAGATGGACAAACCACCAAGCCCACCCACATCAAATCGACCTCTCTCAAAGATGGAAGAGATACCACCGTTCAAACCCAAGGTCTCACCAGTTGGAATACTCAATGTGGTTGACCAGTTGAAGAAGGTGCCTGCTAATGTATCTTTGTGGGACATTATATCGATTTCAGAATAAAAGACGTTGCTCCAGAAAGCATTAAATAAGGAAGAACAAACACCATTAAATATACTTTTAGATTTGAGTACCTTTGTCAAATAAATTTCTTTCAAACATTCTCTTTCTTCCTTCTAAATTATTGCATTTAAATCTTTTATAAGATAAAATATTTGACCACATGAATATTTAACAACCACACCTTAGTTTAGCCAAACATTTCACCTTATGATTCTCATTTGTTCTTTAAAATTTTGGATGCTCCAAATAAAATTAGACTACATGATGTGGATTCTCGTGTGTCTACAGTAAGTTGATTGTAGCACGATATTGTTTGAAGGTTCTACGAAATGTATTATGGCCCACTAAATCAGACTGCCACGCCGGACTACCGATCACCTCGTGACAGGGAATGGGACCCACACAGCCTCAACTGTAGCTGGTCGGGAAGTGAACGATGCATAAGCATTAGGCGGATACGCTGGTGGGGCCCCCAAGGCTAGGCTGGCTATGTACAAGGTATGTTGGCCCATTCCTGGTGGAGATTTGGCCGGTGAGAACACATGTACACACGCTGACATGCTGGCAGCCATCGAGGATGCACTGAGCGACGGTGTTCACGTGCTCAGCATTTCAATTGGTAGCAGCGGGAAGCCGGAAGAATATTCTCGAGATGCCATTGCCTTGGGGAGCTTGGATGCCGTAAAACAAGGGGTCGTCGTGGCCTGCAGCGCGGGCAACGATGGGCCGAAGTCAGCCACGACATCAAACGTTGCTCCATGGGTTATTACCGTGGCTGCTAATAGTGGGGATCGCAATTTTCCCTCACCAGTGCTGCTTGGTGATGGCACCAAAGTGAAAGTAAGTAGTGAATTAAGTAGTGTTTATAGTGCTTAAACCACTGAATTGTATGGAATGCTTAAAACAATAAAACCCATTTCTTTGTAGGGCCAAACTGTGACTCCGTACAAATTAGAGGATAAATTTTATCCAATGGTCTTTGCTGCTGATGCTGTTATTTCAACTGTCAACAAAACAAATCTCTCGGCTGGGTATGTCTCTAAGTCATTTACCCCTCTTCAAGTCCATTGTAATAGCATAAGATGCATGAAACATCATACCAACTTTTCCAAATTTGTTTCTCTGTAATGTATATAGCCTACCTGTACCCACGTTTTATCCAATCATAATTACTAAGTTTGAATTGTAGGCAATGCCTTCCAGGGTCTCTTGACCCAGAGAAGGTGAAGGAAAAGATAGTGTTCTGCCTGAGAGGAAATTGTCCCCGGGTTGGAAAAGTCCTAGAGATAAAGAAGGCTGGTGGAGATGCAGTTATTCTTGGCAATCTTCCAGCAAATGGAGCAGAAATCTCAGTGGATGCTTATGTTTTACCAGGGACTGCAGTGATTTCTAATGATACAACAATCATACTTGCATACATCAATTCTACTTCAAAGCCTCTTGCACAGATTGTTCCAGCAAAGACTGTACTGGGAACCAAGCCTGCTCCTTTCATGGCTGCTTTCTCTTCCAGGGGCCCTAATATACTCAACTCAAACATCCACAAGGTAAAACATACACCAAAAAACTGTTGAAAAACTATTGCATTTCTATATGTTCAAACATGAACTAAAAAGAGTTCCAGGGTAAGAAAGAATTAAGCAAACTGGAGATTGTTATGAGATGCCTAATGTGAAAACATAGGACACAGTTGTGTATAGAGAAAGATACCTAAATAAAAATAGAACAATTCAAAATCGTTTCCTGGCAACCAAACTTCCAAGTTAATGATGCCTTGTCAATCCATAAGTTGGTATCCTATTATGCCACCATGCACACCAGTTGGGCTTTACTTCGTTCATGAGTAAATCCATCTCCAAATAGGAGGTCCGAGGTTCTGTTCTTAAGTAATTTATAAAAGTAATTACAATTTAATTTTCCCACTTCAACAACTAAAAAATCACATTTAGATGTTAAGATCCAATGCCATGTTGATTGGTAGAAGAATGCTTGTTTTTCATTAGCTGTATAAGGGAATAAGGGGCACGGTCAGAGTATGTGGGCTTCTCAGTGGAAGAACAGAAAGGAGATACCATAAGGGAAAGGAAATCTGCAAGAGATGTGCCACTAAAGTACAGAAAGTATACCAATGCGCAAGTTCTAGCATAGGAGAAAAGGATAAGGGATGCAAAGAGAAATCGAAATCATTCTTAACTTTTAAAAAACAATCATTTAAGGAACATATATTATGTAAGGTTAAAATATTAGCATAAAAAATTCAAAATCAAATAATCTGTAATATAAACGGATGTTTAAAGTGTATGAAGAGTCTCAAAAACATACTTTGATTAGCAAATATATCAAGAAGTAGACACAGATTTAGAGTGTTGGCTTTTAGATTTTGAATATATTTCTTTTTCGTTTGAAGATCCATTTTTAGATGGTCAGGCTTAAACAATGCACTCTAACCTTTGATTTGTATAGATTGTTCATCTGAAATCACATTGATAGATGGATCTTCCTGGAAAAACTAGTGTAATTTCAGATGAAGCTTAAAGTATGCTATTTAAACCAAACTTTTTAACACATCCAATATATTTTTCCAACAGTATTTGTAGGAATTCTATGGATACAGACACTCAAGCAAGCAACCCAATGTGAGCTTTGCTCATTATCCTAATTGTAATTGAATTATAGCGCTAAGCATCTTCAGTGAGTGGTCCTTTGTATGTTCCGCATGAAAGTGCCTAAGATTAATATATCCAACTTCCACAACGTTTTATCCATGTGCTCTGTTCATAATAAGTTTCACTTCCCAATCAGTACAAGTGTGTCTAAAATGCAGTATTTATAGTCCTCACTGCCTGTGTTGATCTTTTTGGAAATGCTCACTTCCCAATTCCCATATAGTTTACTTTTGGAAAATAGAATGACAATAAGTGGTATTGTTTGTTGCAGCCGGATATTACAGCACCTGGTCTGAACATACTAGCAGCTTGGAGCCAAGCAGCCTCTCCTACAAAGCTTATGGCAGATGATCGCCGCGTCAATACAACATTTTCTCTGGGACATCTATGTCATGCCCACATGTAGCAGGAATAACAGCTCTGTTAAAGATAATCCACCCAGATTGGAGCCCTGCTGCTATCAAATCTGCCATCATGACCACAGGTAGACCAATTGCATTCTTTGCTAGATTTTGAAAGGACTGTTGCAGCAATGAAAATAGTATCACAACTAACAATGGGGCATTCTATTTCCTGCAGCTGTTGTTACCAACAACAAGGGCAATCAAATGGCAGATGCATCTGGGATTCCAGCTACGCCCTTCAACTATGGATCAGGCCAGTTGAATACGAACAAGGCACCAGACCCAGGCCTTATTTATGATGCCACAATAGAGGACTACCTCACCTTTCTCTGCAGCAGTGGAATCAATGCCAATAATGCACTAAACACCACTTTCCAATGCCCAGAAAGTCCTCCAAAATCTAATGATCTGAATTACCCATCCATTGCCATTGCAAACCTCACTGACACAGAAAACATCACTAGGACTGTCACTAATGTGGGTGGAAAGAGTGAATACACTGTCTCTGTGGATGAACCTCCAGGTGTGTCTGTAAACATCCATCCTAAGAAATTTTATTTCCAAACTTCAGGAGAGAAACAAACATTTACAGTTCAATTCACTCTTAAGAAACCACTTACCCAAGAATATGTGTTCGGGTCCTACACTTCGAATGATGGAGTTCACAAAGTGAGGAGTCCCATTGCTGTATCAGCCATATGAAATGGCGAATTTGGATGTTGGTCTCATGAGTTGGCCAATCTTTAGTAAGATACGAAATCATAAACACTAGTAAGTTTCACTGGATCTGATCAATGCATTAATGTATTCTTGGATTCTATCATTCTTGTAGGAAATCTCTTTTACTGATACCCCAAAAGAATGAAGTTCCCAGTGAAACTATCCATGCTGAAGGCCAATACCATATATGCAACAAAAGCAAAGGCACTTAACATATTATCTTAATGTTCACATCTGACCATAGAAGAAAGGAACCTACATTAATGTTCACAGATGACCAAAATGGAAAAATTGAATGTACAAGTGCAGTTAGCTTAGAATGGACCAGTGGACTGGTCATAT
>VDFB02274016.1:0-68271 GCA_007258455.2 Sequoia sempervirens
CCTCTAATGATGAGATACACTCCTTTTCTATGTAATAAGACGATGGTCTAAAATTATTACATCAATTTATAATATTTGATGTTTCCTACATGTTGTTAATCATATTTATATTAACTTTAAAATCTAGATAAAACTTAAAGTTTAAAAATGTCATTGTTCCTTTAAGATCCTTCAACCCACCGTGAGAATTATTATGTGCTAAGTAGGGTTGAAGTATTCATAATTAACTATGTCCTATGTAATTGACATCCTTGACATAGGCAATTGAGATGCCATTCTTAATTAGTATAATTTGTAACTCTTGAGCATTGCAATATGCTAAACAATCAATTATTGTTATCAAAAGTTCAACATAGGAATTAGCATAAGTGCTTTTCCTTGATAGTGTGACATGAATTTTATACCCAATGTAATAAAACAAAAAATTAGGTGGTAATGTTCCATTTAAAGTTTGGGCATTACAATTTCGATTATGATTAATGAATATAACAAGCAATATAATTTAATTAAATTAATTTAGAGCTACGATTAGTCATGTAACAAAAATTAGAAATTTTAAAATAAATATTAATGGAAACGCTTAGCTAATTTTAATGGTTGATAGATAGTTGTCTGTTGTTTAAGCATAACTTTTGGACCATAACTTAGAATCGTAAATTTGTGGATGCATTATAAGTAGAACAATATAATATGAACTAGGTCATTCTCATAATTCAACTAGATAAAATACACAAGTATGAAAATGAACTAATAAGATCCATGAGTGTCGATGGAAATAATCTAGTAATTTACAAATTATTGTATCTCACTTGCCTTGGTTTTTTGATATCTAAGTGCATGTAAGGGTTGTAGTTTTATAAGTACGTTTAAAGAATCTACAAGATTGCAAGGCTTATGTTCTCCTAAGTTAGAACTTTGAATGAACAAAAGTATTGAGGACATTGGACAATCATGCAAATGGGTTTTGGATGAATTGATCTTTTATTATGCACTAAATTATTTTTATCTAACTTCACAAATTAAAATCTTAATGTGCACAAGTCCTAGGTTAATTCTAAATGAAAGAGTGAATGCCCTTAAATACAACAAAAAAGCACACAAATCAACACAATTGCATACTAAATTAGCTCACAATGGCTAGTGACGGATAAAACCATAAGCCTATTTTATAAAATTTAAAATTAAAAGTCTACGATTTAGATTGCAACCATGGAAGTGACTTATGTCAAGTTTGAACCCAAAAATTTGATCCAAGGTGTTGAAAAATTGGATTGAAGATTAAGAATGCAAATATGAGGAATTGGTAATGAAGGGGATCAAGATGCGAGATATAGAATGTTATGAGCCAATTTCATGCACAATTATATCATTTGTAAATTAATTATTATATTTATGACATTCAAATCAAAATACACTCAAAATGATTATTTAATTACCTTCTATTGTTATATGACATAAATTTTTCCTTGCATTTTTTTTTCCCTACACAAGACAATTGATTATAATCCTTCATTATTTCCACCTAGATCAAGAATTCGACTCTAGATCTAACACCTCCATTTCTTCATCCAACAATATCTCAATTTTATTAGATTTTTAATTTTGCTATTCATACATACTATATATCTAAGTCTTAATAAAATCTAACTAAAATAAAAACGTCCCAAAACATAGAATTTCAATCATCAATATCTAACTAATGTCTCTAACTAGCAAGCACTTAACATTGCAACCTTCCTAACATTACACCTAACATTTCTGCTCTCTTGTCTTGCTCTCTTCCTAATAATGGATCATGGTGTTTGATCCTAAACGAAACGTGGAAGAAAAAAATTCACATAGTCGAAACCAAAAATTTCAAACTATAATAAAAAAACCCAAAGCCAAAGTGTCAACCTCTAATAAAGAACCCAAAGCCAAAGTGTCAACCTCTGACTAGGGAGCAGCACTTAACCCTGCATTCTACCAATCGCGCCTTATGTTTTTCCATGACACTTTCCAATATGGAAAAAGCGAGAAACACAAAAGATATTTAATAATCCCGAAGGGCATAGCGTGGCACACTTGGCTTACAATGGCTATGCGCCTCATCTTCCCTTACGCTGCTGCAACTGGCAATACTGATCGTCTAATCCATGGCAATGCTGTTATGCGGCCACCTACAAATTCAATCTCTTCCAATACCAACGCCAGAGGCAATGTTAGGAGAAGAGGAAAATTTTCTATCTGCTGTGCAGTTTCCGACAAAGATACCACCAAAGAAGGTAGCAATCCAGTGGAGCAAGTCACAAAAAAATATGGGTTAGAAGCCGGTTTATGGAAGGTAACCCATTTTATTTCATTAATATCTTCTCTGTATGTTCTTATGGTTTAGTCGATTTCTACTGTCTTTTTAACCTTTCTAGTTAAAATTTCGCTATATTTTAGTGTGGGAATTACATCCGTCGCCTTTATGTTGAATTCTGTTTTTCTGATTCCTCTGTTGTGAAGACGCTTTTATTTTTAGAGTTCTCTGTTTATGTTTTATGTTTGATCGTTTTCTCTCATACTACAAATTGGGTTTTCTATGTAGATTTTTTGGGTCTCTGTTTTGGTGTATGAACCTCGTCAGGCTTAAAAATCAACATTTTTTTGTTTGTTTTGTTTTACGTTTATGCATTTAATAGGTTAAAATTGCAAATTTTCCTGCTTTTATAGACTATGCTAATCAACCAGATTCTTGATCTTTCAGCTTAGATAAATTTGAATAGCAGAGACTTTGAGTTTTATCCTTATTTGTTGATGTTTTTCAGATATTTACCTCAAAGGATGACGAGAATGGAGAGGATAGCAAGGAAATGAAGAAAAATCAGGCCAAGCAGTTGTTAGCACGCTATGGTGGGGCATATTTGGCTACTTCTATATCGCTTTCAGTAGTCTCCTTCAGTGTTTGTTACTTGCTGATTAATGCTGGAGTGGATGTCCAGGCCTTGCTTGACAAGGTATAACTTACCCCAACAGTTGAATTATCGAAATTGCATACTGTTATTGCACTGCAACAAAATTTGATTTGCCAAATATATTCTGGATTACTTTCTTTGAAGTTAAGTGGACATTTCTGGGAAGAAACTGTATATGCTTTTTATGCATCACACTCCGTGATCATCATGATCTAGAAAAATGATGATTGACACCTATCCGAAACATTGATGTTAACATTTCTTAGAAGCTTTTTTCCGGTATTTTCTCACATCACTTTTCCTAATGATTTCAAAACATAGAATACAAACTTTTTACTCAGTTTATCCATAAAAGCTTTGAAGACTGTCTTCCTGCAAAAATCTTTGTTCAGCAACATTATTTGTACTGCCACAAAGTCACATCATTTGCACACAACTAAAACACAAGACCAAAATGCCTGAGCCCTCACTGACAGCTAAAGCTTGCTGTATTTCTGTTGAATTGTAGTTTAATAAGATGAATACCTACACAACTAAGCCATTATAAGTATCTTTGAAATGCAACTCGAGCAGAGTTTCAATTGGTGGTAGCTTTAAGCTGAGCTTCAGTCCATACTCAAAGTTTTTAAGTGTGAGTAAGGTCATTGCAAAATTTGATTTTAATCTTGAACAGTTTTTTTATCTGCCCTTGCAACAGGTTGGAATTCACACCGATGAAACGGGAGAAAAAGTGGGAACATTTGCCCTTGCATATGCTGCGCACAAAGCAGCTTCTCCAATCAGGTTTCCTCCAACTGTTGCCCTTACACCCATAGTTGCTGGTTGGTTTGGCAAAAAGAGCAAGGACAAGGAGGAAAATCAAATTACTTAGGAAACATTTTGAAAGACCTTGCATATTTTTGAGGCGCAAATATATAATTCTATATATGTATTGATTTTTTTTCTGTAGTTCCATAGTTAATAGACAAAAGTTCAATTCAATATTCACAAAGCCCAAACCCTTGAATTAGCTTCTGGGCCTATGCATTTCAATATGCTTCTTCTCTTGCTGTCAGGTGCATTATCCATTGTCACTTAAAGAAGATGACACAGTGCATTGTAAACTCGATTATGTGGCAAAATCTGATCAGTGTTTGTTGTGGTTTGTGAAAAAAGATGAAATACTGAACACTCTGTCTAAATATGAAGCATCTTTACTTCTATAAATATATGTGTCATTTACAGATGGTTTGTTAATTAAGATTTTTCCCTCTCATTTGTTAAGTCACAGGGGGAGATGGTGTGGAGGGGAAGACCACCAGAAATTTGTGGGAAGACACCAAAATGAAAAGGTGCCAATAGTTGGTCAGCAGCCAAAAGAAAATGAACTGATTCTCACATGTTAAATGGAAGTTATGACAAATGTTGAAATAAGTTTCATTTGATATTTTAGATCGGGAGTTGTTTATTTGGCTGCTGTCCACCTATTGGCACATGTCCAACTCTTAATGGGCTTCTCCTGTGCCCCTTCCATACCAATTACAAAAGAAAGTAATGACAAGTGAAAGCCCTCAATTTTATCCTTCATTGCTATTTTTTTTTGCTGTTTTAGATCACAGGTTGCTGGTTTGGTGGCTGTCCACCTACTGGGGAAGGACCAACTGTCAGAAGTCCTCCACTATGCGCATCCATACTGATCATTTATGCAATGCCATCATTTTTATGAAATTATCACTAATTTCATATATGGAACTTAAATTAGATTCTGCACTGAGACTTTTGGTTTGAACTTGTTATTTATCTAGTTTGACCCCAGACATTGGATGAAAGTCTATGCAATCTTGGTGAAATAGAACCACGAGTTCTGTTACCTTCCTGATTGAAATGACATATTGAATTAAGGAATATGGGAAGAAGCAGGAGGGATTCTGCCTGAATTTAGATTGAAGCATAGAATGCACACGTTTAATGTTTGGTTAGTATATCCATTTATATATAGCCAGTACTTCCTTTCCAATCCATATGAGATGTTGCAATGCTTAAGAAATAAATTCATTAGGTCCGTCCTTCCCATCAGGGTTCTATGTTAAATCTTGTGTCTTTGCAGTACATTGAAGAGAACAATGTTACGACCTTTCTATTCTTATCTTGAAATTCTTTTTAGTATAAGAGAAAAAGTTAAGCAAGAAAAAGAGCAGAAGAACAATGCTTCATTCTGTATTATGACACAACATTTTCACTAAGAGTTGTTTTGTTCTGGTAAGGTTCGCCATTTGTGTTTTAAAATATGAAATTTATAATTTACTATTTGTTCAAGAAGCTAATAATGTGGTGTAAAGAAGGATATGAATCTTGAACAGGTTCTTAAAGTGTCTTTATTATTTAGTGGTTGAGTCTAGAAGTTATAGAAATAAGGAAAATAAGAAGTAAATACTAGATTGAGAGTAGCGACTAGCAACTATTACAATGGATTAAACTTCTTACCTTTATTCTAGATTTAGTCCAATTACTACAATAGCTTAAACATTTTTCAGCAAATATAGAACTAGGGACATTTTTGGCCCACTGCAGCATATTTTTTGTGGGTAATTGGATGTACTGAACTTGTATTTGTGATTGCATCTTAAGTGTAACCATATGTACATTTTATTTTTGAAAGCTGGTAGGTAAATCCTGTTTTGCTCCTAAGCTTGCTATTGCAAGACTAGATAGATACCCTTTGAAATATGGACTACTTTTTAGTGAAGAGGAGATAGCTGGAAAATGATAGCATAAAATTAAATAAATAGATTTGATAAGACTGTCAAATCTAGTGAAAGGTGCAACTATTTGCCAAAGGAAGGGATTTATTCAAATGAAAGTTTTAAACTCCTACATTTCCTCAAGTGGATACGTTCTGTGGTAAATCAACCCAGTTTTGCATATTGCACGTTCTGCCTGTTTAGCTGCATGGGTATTCAATATTTAAAATTCTTAGCTATAGTGATCATAATTAGTTTAAGTTGTGGCAAGAGATAGGGCCATACATCGGAGCAACTGGACTGTTTCAGAGTGTTATCTATTCTTAACTGGTTGGCATAGGATCAGATACAGATAATGCTTAAATGCCGACTCTATTGCACTGTCATCTTTTCTGCTATCCTATCCTTATCTTCTCTACAGATACAGCATCATCATTTTTATCTTATCGGCAGTATTATCCTGCCACCAATATTATTCATCACCGCTGCAGTTTTATCTTTATCTCTTCTGCGTATTCTATCTTATCCTTATCACTGCAGAGGACAGGCCTATTCAATCTTATCTTATTTAATCTTCCACCACCTTATCTCTCCACTGCTTCATGAGCACCACCACACTGCAATCTGCTGTTGGCTATAAATTAAACCTTGTATTAGAGTTGATATGTATATATACACAATAAAGAATGATTTACAGCAGCAATCTTGTTTAATGTTATGTGTTCTTTTATACTCTTTTCTATTTCTATATTGATATATATTTTCTCTCTGAAAACCAACAGGATCAAAGAGGCCATGGAAGGATGTGGAATTCTAAAATATTACTGAGCCGGTTAGGACTCTCTTGTTATGTGTAGGATTCTTAAGTTTAGGGCTTAGGGCTCCTTAAACTTCTTCATATTTTTCAAGTTCAAAACCTTGTCAACACATGGTACAAAGTAATCCAGTTGCCATTTATAACATATGACTAATTGATGCAAAAACATGTAAGAGCATGTGATTGTCACTAACTCCATGTCCCTAGAGGAGATTACCACCCTCTATCCTGAACTGGCTGTCTTCATGGAGTGAGTGCTAACTTACAGCCATTGTTAATCCTTAGTCAAAATTAAAGTCTCAATAAACATAAACAATCTAAACTACAACTGGTTAGACGCCACTACAGTATAAAATAATATAGCAAGGAAATCAGAGATGCCAAAATGTAGCATTAGTTGTGCAAGACAGTCAAATTTACTAGGGCTCTTCAACAGAGTCTTGCATGCAGTGTGCACACAAGGATCAAATAGACATAAGTGTAAGTAATAATGATAAACAATTAGACATGTTTCTCAATAAAGCAGATTGCATTTGTCAGTGCCAAAAGAACATGGGAGGACCTAGATCATCAATTCATTCATTTAATAGTCTATACTTTCACCTTGCTCAATGAATAACTTCGTATCAAAGCAACAAAAACATACATAGAATTCCAAGATCTGATTCCATGTGACTTCCCAAGAAAATGATTACCATTGGATCAGGATTCCAATCAAATGGCTTGTAAGTCCCTTTGTGACTAAAAGGTCCTCAAAGTTCTTTTAAACCATTCAATGGCTGAAAGATTATAGATCAAACTTGATCCAAGGGTGTCTTTGTGAACTTGAATGTCTTTTCAATACATAGAACGTCTGAGAGGCCATTGATCAATATTGATATGATTGCTCCTAAACCACTTTGCAGGTGTAAGGTATCTAAAGCTTCCCCTTAGCTTCTAAAAGCATGCAATTTTGTTGATCTAGATTCTGAGATTTTGAGGCTGGGAGGGGAGTGCAGGTTAGGGATGCTAGGATGCGGTAATGGCGATGGCAAAATTTTTCCCAAAGTTTTGATGACAGCAAGTTTTTTCCAAATTTTAGAAATAGCTATTAAAATAGATTAAACAAACCAAAAGTACTAACATTTTTTAGTTTTATGTACCATGGAGCAGGCTGTGCAGTCCTAGAAAAAAGAAAATGACCCTTTTTAAATCCTTGGGATGGCAAAGATGTCACTTGGATCACTTGAGATGCGTCCCCATGGAATGCTAAGAATAAAAGGAGCGAAGAATAATATGCTTTATTAAATCTTCAGTATTTTTTCTTTCCCATTCATCTTCCTGAATCAACGTCCTCTGTACAAGGTAAATTTATCTTTTGGAGATTACGTGGTCATTTATGGCAAATCCAAGTCTCAAGCAGCTTCGCTGACATACGCATAAATATTTTGTTGGGCTGAGCAAAGAAAGAGGGAATATATATCCTCTTTGCTTAGCCCAACAAATACACATAAATAGATAGGTGAACCAGAATATTTTTCTCCTGCATAAGTTTAAACCACCAAACTTGGTGACTTTGGTTGAATCTCCCATTGTTGGTTCCTTGAGAAGAAGATGGTTCAGCAAGTGGAAATCAAGGAGTGAACCCTTACGTGAAGCTTCTAGAAAATAATTCAGGTCTAGTTGAAGAAACATAATAGATTCATCTTCTCTATCTACTACTTCAGCCCTCCACAAAATATTCATCCTTGTTTTTAGTTTGTTAAATGAATTTGTACTCTCAATCTATCAACAGTTATTGGGGGTAAAAACTCTTATTCAAAATGGTGAGGCTGTCCTATTGGAAACCAAAACTGAAAAATAGACAATACACATTACAGATCTTACATATGAGGTTTTTTCATAAATTTAAAAATAAAATGCTAAAAAATTGAAAAGAATGATATCCAGGTGTGGACTTCATTAAAGAGAATTTAGATTTTAACAAACCCAACACATGGTTTTAAGAATTTATAAAAGGACAGATCATTTTTATATTTTGAAGAAAACAAATCACCATATTTAACATAAAGAAAAATGTAATGAAATAAAAGTTTGATTCAAAACACAACACTCGTAGTCTTTATTTATTTTCCCAAATCATGGAAAGCTCGATATTTTCCTTAAGTCTCTTTATCCTCTTAACACTTTACAATTTATGTGGAAACATTTATTTCCCCTACATAATTGCATAAATACCATTATGGGGCTTAATACAAATTAAAATATAATAAAGCTCCAAAAATGATCGTACAACTTAGGCATACAATTATAACATTACAAAAATCTAATAAAATATATTATATTTGCTATTTTCTAACTGAAAATTGACTTGTACTTAGTTGTTTTGGTTATCCATTGTAGAAGATTTTTTTTAACAATTTCTTTAACTTGAATGCCTCTTCCTGAAGAGGCCTTTGATACTCTATCCGTTTGTCAATTGCTTATTTGACATCATTAGAATTTGGACATTGAGAATATTTGAATTGTACATCTTGAGAAACATAAATCTCCAAAATTTGATATGATGTCTTACAATACCAGATTAGTTCTTTCGCAAATTTAGAAAATGAATTATTCATAATTGATGAGGTATTGAAGGTAATTTTGACTTGATCATCTCAATAAGTTGATTCTTCAAAATGCCAATAGGATTGATTAGTTGCTTTCTTTATAAAATACCAAATGTATCTTTTCAATGATTTCTTGAATGCCAATCACGTCATCCTTACCAACATCACAATTTTTCTTGTCTATCTTTGAATGACTTCAATTTTCCATTTGGCTACTTCCCACAATTCAATAGGTAATTTAGCATTTGAAAACTCAATAATATTTCTAGCCACTAGGATTTTAGCCTTACAATCTTTCATTTGTTTTATGATTGGCAAGTTAATCCCAAGGTTAACAATTTTGGGTCATTTTTTTTCTTTCGATTCCTAATGCAATTCAAATCATCTTGTATTTTATGGTGTAACAAAATAGTTTCATCAAACAGTTTGAGCTCTTGTGAAGGCAACTCTTTAATCCAAGTTTGAAGAGCTTCATCCACACATCCCACTTCAACTACTCTGGATATTTCTTTATCATAACATAATAGATTCATCAATCAATATGAGCTCTTATGTAAGAAAATTGACTTGTACTTAGTTGTTTTGGTTATCCATTGTAGAAGATTTTTTTTTAACAATTTCTTTAACTTGAATGCCTCTTCCTGAAGAGACCTTTGATACTCTATCCGTTTGTCAATTGCTTATTTGACATCATTAGAATTTGGACATTGAGAATATTTGAATTGTACATCTTGAGAAACATAAATCTCCAAAATTTGATATGATGTCTTACAATACCAGATTAGTTCTTTCGCAAATTTAGAAAATGAATTATTCATAATTGATGAGGTATTGAAGGTAATTTTGACTTGATCATCTCAATAAGTTGATTCTTCAAAATGCCAATAGGATTGATTAGTTGCTTTCTTTATAAAATACCAAATGTATCTTTTCAATGATTTCTTGAATGCCAATCACGTCATCCTTACCAACATCACAATTTTTCTTGTCTATCTTTGAATGACTTCAATTTTCCATTTGGCTACTTCCCACAATTCAATAGGTAATTTAGCATTTGAAAACTCAATAATATTTCTAGCCACTAGGATTTTAGCCTTACAATCTTTCATTTGTTTTATGATTGGCAAGTTAATCCCAAGGTTAACAATTTTGGGTCATTTTTTTTCTTTCGATTCCTAATGCAATTCAAATCATCTTGTATTTTATGGTGTAACAAAATAGTTTCATCAAACAGTTTGAGCTCTTGTGAAGGCAACTCTTTAATCCAAGTTTGAAGAGCTTCATCCACACATCCCACTTCAACTACTCTGGATATTTCTTTATCATAACATAATAGATTCATCAATCAATATGAGCTCTTATGTAAGAAAATTGACTTGTACTTAGTTGTTTTGGTTATCCATTGTAGAAGATTTTTTTTTAACAATTTCTTTAACTTGAATGCCTCTTCCTGAAGAGACCTTTGATACTCTATCCGTTTGTCAATTGCTTATTTGACATCATTAGAATTTGGACATTGAGAATATTTGAATTGTACATCTTGAGAAACATAAATCTCCAAAATTTGATATGATGTCTTACAATACCAGATTAGTTCTTTCGCAAATTTAGAAAATGAATTATTCATAATTGATGAGGTATTGAAGGTAATTTTGACTTGATCATCTCAATAAGTTGATTCTTCAAAATGCCAATAGGATTGATTAGTTGCTTTCTTTATAAAATACCAAATGTATCTTTTCAATGATATCTTGAATGCCAATCACGTCATCCTTACCAACATCACAATTTTTCTTGTCTATCTTTGAATGACTTCAATTTTCCATTTGGCTACTTCCCACAATTCAATAGGTAATTTAGCATTTGAAAACTCAATAATATTTCTAGCCACTAGGATTTTAGCCTTACAATCTTTCATTTGTTTTATGATTGGCAAGTTAATCCCAAGGTTAACAATTTTGGGTCATTTTTTTTCTTTCGATTCCTAATGCAATTCAAATCATCTTGTATTTTATGGTGTAACAAAATAGATTCATCAAACAGTTTGAGCTCTTGTGAAGGCAACTCTTTAATCCAAGTTTGAAGAGCTTCATCCACACATCCCACTTCAACTACTCTGGATATTTCTTTATCATAACATAATAGATTCATCAATCAATATGAGCTCTTATGTAAGCATCTCTTCAATCCAAGTTTGAATGACTTTTTTTACATCACATTCACCTACTATTGACATTTCTTTATCACATATTATAATGTAAGGTAAAGCTAGAACAATAGAAGATTGCATTGGATCTATAAAATATTGCAAATATGATGTCAACTACTCCAACTTTTGTTTCAATCATGCTTTACTCTCTCCATTTTAATCTATTTTGTTCAAGATAGTGCTTATTGTATTTTATATGTCTCCTTCCCTAGTTAGTTTTCCCAATTCAAATGTTGATACTTGATAATCACACGCTTGTATTTCTATCTTATTCTTCTCCACTATTACAATAGCTTTTTTTGCATACCTTGTGCCCTATGGATTTGTGATGATGATAGAGATAACTTTAGCTTTTATAGGTTGTGTTGGAGTGGTGTATGATGCTAAAATTGAAAATTCAATAATCAAAGGCTCAATAATCCTTTTCTCTTTGTAATTGTTTGTTCCAACCAAATAAGAAGGAAACATCTATTTGTTGAAGGATCTTCGGTTGAGTATTTTTTTGATCCCTTCCTTGAGATTGTTGTCTAGTAGAAGAAGGATTTTTATTGGGAAAGATGAGTGGGGAGAAAGAGTACACTTTGATGGAGACTTGATAGGAGGAGGGTTCCTAGAAGGAAAAATAATCTCTTTCATAAGAGAAGGGGTTCTTTTTAAGGAAGTTTTTTTTTTTGAAGAGGACTATTTTGGTTATGAAGGAGAACAAATTTAATAAAGAGGAACATCTTGAAGAGAGACAACTTCTTGTGTTTTAGCTTATGTTTTGAGTTGAGCAAAAGGAGAATTATGTAGGGGTTGAGTTTCATCTATACTTTGAGATTTTCCTGAGAAAGTAAACTTGAGCTTAGGTTTCGTCTTCCTTGATAGTTTGTCTTCTTATTTTAGAGATTCTTCTTCCTCTACATAAATAGTTTTGGTTCCAACAGTTTGCACATTTTATCCTTGAGTAGAAAGTGTGTTTTCTCCTTTTCTAGGAGAATTTTTAGGATGTATAACTTTATGGGAAGTATTGTGCATTTTCATACCATTTGAAAAAATTGTTTGGACAATTTTTTTTTGAAATAGTGGTTATAAGGGGAACCTGACTTAAATAGAAACATCAAACTTTGAGGCTCCTAGTATCATGGATATAGATTGGATCCCACAAGCATGAATAAGCATCATGCAACTCTTACAAGGATCCCACAACCAATATAAAAAACAAGGAGCATTATTTATAACTTAGTACACATAGAATGATAGGTAGGTGCATCTCAACATAATTGTGGGGAAGGAATATGAAAAACATTTTGTAGTTATTCCAACATTTCTCAACCCAAATAAGCAATGTGCCATAATATTGATGATGTCCAACCAATGCCCAACCAAAACATCATTGCACAACCATGTAAAAGATGGAGTAAAGCACAAATATTAGAGCATAACACAACCTAATACAAAAGGTACAACCCAAATTCAAAAGTGTGTCCAATTAAATGAAGCACAACGACTACAATTGATGAAATGCAACATTTTTTTTAACTATTGCATACCATTTCAAAATTGTATGGCCAACATCAATCCAAAGGAGGTAGCCAATGAAGAGGTAGTGCAATTAGAAAAATGTGCCAACAACTAATGACAAACATTGTGCAACATTCATTATGTCTCATGTGATTAGAAGGTGGCATGAAATTCATGATATAAGATTATATTCATACCATCTGCCTCATAAACTATGGAAGAGGCAAATAAATGTGATAGCCATGTGATATACCTCAAACAAAAGTTCAAACAAAGGTGTTGTCATTAAAGTAAAGTGGTCACCTCCATATGTATATGCAAGGTTCATAACAAAAAAAAGAAGATTAAAGAAATACTAAAACCCTCTATTCTAAGTCAAACCACACCTTTGATCAAGCTAAATAGGGTTCAAATAAAACAAAAGCATGCTAATCTGACCAGTACTAAACCCTCTTTGTTGAAGTTGATTTCTTGGGATGCAATAGATGTGGTTGTTGGAAGACTCATGCAAGTTTTCTATAGTATATACCTACCAAGCTCTAAAGAATGTAGATTTTTTTAAAATGAAGGATTGGTTTGAATTTATAAATATTTGAATAGGGATGTGAATGGTGAGGATTTTTTTGGATGAATGATGAATATTGATTGAGAGGATTGGTAAATCTTTATTGACTAATGATCAATATGGAGTTATGAGGGCTCCTTAATGCACTCTAAAATGGGTGAGGGTAATTAGTTCTTATTTATTTATATATTTTGATTAATTAGTTGTGCATGGGTTAAAACTAGAGAGGGATCATGGAGGAGTTATCATAGAATATGAGTGGATAATTACATTTTTTATTACTTGTAGAGCAATAAGTCAAAATGAATTTTTTAATTTAGTTTGAAATAACTGAATGAGCATTAGCCTAATTAATTAAACAACATGAGTTGATTTATTAGTGGTGGTAAATAGAAAGGGGAATTAGCATAATAATAAGGAAATGTTGGCATGGTATTAGGATGTGATGTTAGGTGTGACATTAGAAGGTGGTGAGAATGAAATGATAGTTTGAAGTAATGGATTTTTAAAAAAAGTAGATATAGAAACTTAGTGGGATGAGGTAACATTCCCAAGTGTTGAGATTTTGATTTTAGAATTGATTTGGTTTAGGGATTCTCCCTTGAAATGATAGGTGGGTTTGATGAATGTGAGTGTGCTTTCAAAATGAATGAAACAAATATAAGATGGTAGGGATGAATGGAAGAGATAGCTAGGTTTTAGTGTTAATGATGGGTGAGGGATTAATTATAATAGATAGAGTTAAAGAATGGATGTTAAGGATGAAAATATTAGTGGTGAATGGGAGGGAGAGATATGCAAAAGATGAACGATCAATGATAATGATGTATGAATAAAGGTGATTGATGAAATGGTAATTTTAATATTTTTTTTGTTTGTAGATAATGAGGAGATATATATGCTAATGGGATGGGTGAAATGGATATGATGGATGATGAATGACTTTTATTGCTAAGGCACATGTTGTGAATCTTACATGAGGTTCTAATTATTTCAAGAAGCCTAGTGTTTTTATAGCATATGATAGAATGCATCATGATATGGAAAGCCATGATGATGTTGTTTCCATATATAGTAGGATTGAACCAAAGAAAAAAATCACAAGTAATTTTTGGGATTAAGGTGTCTCAACCTTAGTGAGTCCCAAGATTAACTATTTAATTAGTTGCCCCTAGGTTGCTGATTTTATTTATTAAATGCAATAATAATTGTTTCCAAATCGCTAAGTCACTTTGTGGGACCTAGTAGAGAGTTGGCATCCTACATGCAAGGTGTGAAAAGGAAAAATTGTGACACATTTCCCATGGGCACTCCATTGGGAAAATAAAATTGTTTAGACCTCTAATATATGGACACCATATTGACATGTGGTAGTTTTTTTGGAAGCATGCATTGGCGGGCTCCACTTGTGTGTGTTTACCTCTTCAGAAAAGCGAAAGCAAGGAAATGTGACACTTGTTACTTGGGTGCTCAATTGAGCATTAAGAATTGTGAAAACCTCAATGAGGTGTGTCATGATGCCATGTGGCATGTATTTGACTTGTTGACTAAAGCTTTGAAGGGAAAGTTGCTTAACAAAGATTGAGTTGTCATTCAAAGTGACTAGGAGTTGTGGGTGAGTTCTAAATTGGCAGTTGACTTGATTTTCTCTATGGAATGCCTAGCATGTGAGTTTGCTTGATTTTTGGAGCTGTAAGCCTTGCATGCACTTACATGTTGTTGCATGTACGTGCATATTTGACAAGTTGCTAATCGGGGCACTCGAGACTCGTGCATATTGTCGGTTTTAGTTTGCATGCATTCGGAGACTGAGAGATTGATACATGGCAATGTTCAATGCCCATGTATGAGAAGTATATATTGGTGCCTTAGTGTATTTGTTGTTAGCTGAGAGAATTGTAAATCTGTATGTCGTTATGTTGCTAGATTCACTCTAGAACTTGTATCACAGTGAGTCAACACTTGCAAGAGCATAGATTCTGACTATTGAATTGTAATGTTTATTACAGTAATACAATAGACTTGTACTTTGGTGTGTGGGTTTTTTTTTGAAAGGGTTTTCCCACATAAAATTTGTGTTGTGGTTTATGTGTCTAAATCTGAAAAATAACTATATGCATGTGTAATCTTGCATGTTAACTATAAAAGTTAAAGGATTTGAAGCAAAGTTTTGCAACCCTCTCTTAATTGATTTGCACTAGGGAAGCGTTTCCACACTTGGTTTTCCTTTTAGTCATATGGAATATGGAACCATGATATGCTCCAAGGACCCACAAAAATGTAAATCAAAACAAAAAGATACACAAGCAAGCAGACATATGAATAGGTAAAAAATAAACAAGATATTCCCTTGGTCAAACTAAAATCCAAAGGTTGATTGACAATGATGATATTTTTGTTGATGTGGGAATGATATATCCAAAGAACAATGTAAGGTTTGAGCACAATATATCTCGATAACAATGTAGTGATTTATTTAGAACTAAACAAGGCTTATAGCAAGACAAGGAACCAAGCCCATAGCTGCTTTTGGATGGGTGCTAGGTTGGTTGGTGAGATTTATTTGGATTGTTTTTTCTTTGATGTCATGTTTGGATGGCTAAGAGCTTTGAATTTTAGATTAACCACATAGATGTGGATTGCTTTTTCTTGGATGTATTTCTTGCATTTAGATGGATTGCTTTTAGATAGTCTTGTGCTTTTACTAATAGATGGGATTATTGTCTCAATGTTATAACCAATGACAAAGGAAAACCAAGCATAAAGATACAAATGAAGGGATAACTAGGATGGAGTTATGGAGGAAATTGGATTCATGATGGGATCAATGGGCGATGGAGGAATTTATGGTGTGATCTCTAAGGACTATGTCACATTGGAATATGCCCCCACTAGATATGTTGTTCATGACACTATGTTGTGATGCTTGTTGGAGGAGTTTACATTTGATGCAAAAATTTGATATGTCAAGAGGTTTCCAAAATAATGTTTCACAACCCTTGTCCTTATCAAGATCAAAAGAGAGAAGAGAAAATGGATGGGTATGTAGATATGATGGATAGGTATAAGGGGATGGTATGGATAGTGACTATTGTTCATGCCATTATGCTGTGATGTTTGTTAAAGGATTTAGTATTTGACACAAAAATAAGATATTTCAAGAGGTTCCCAAAGCATGTTTAACAACCATGCCCCTTTTCCTTATCAATATCAAAAGAGAGAAGTGAAAATGGATGGGAATGATTAAATGGGTATGCAAACATGATGGATAAGTATAAGGTGATGGAATAAATAGCTAGCTAAGGACTTAGAAAATGGATAATGTAGGTGGATGAGACAACTTGTGTCCAACTAAAGGGAACACATAGATAACTAATTTATGCATGACACTTGCAAACAATTTTTCATCATGACACTTGCCAAGGTGCCACAAGAATGGTTTTCACCATTAGATGAAACTTTTTTATTTATTGTTTTGATTTTCTTTTCTTTTCTTTTGGTTTTTCCATTTTTCTATTTTTTCATTTCTAAGTTTCTCCTACATTAGGCATAAAAATGCTTGAGATGCACAACGTACATTGAGTCTTCTTGCTCTTGACCATTATTTTCTATGTTAGAAAAATAATGTCTTATATTGAGAATTGTTTCATGTAGAACATATTATTGCAATGTGATTTATGGATATTGTTGTGAAATTAGTTGGTTGTTAAGTTGGCTTTTCCAAAATTCTAATTCCTTAACCATGATATCATTGTAGCCTCCTATATTAGAAGATTCTACTAAGAAAAAAATCAATGGGAGGTAGGTTGGATGAAGGATACATGGTCATTACACAAGATATTGGATTAAAGGGGTGTGATTGTAGAGATACATTTATTAATGGAATTGATTGTGTAAAAGGGGTGGATGGAAGGATAAGGTTGTGAAGGCATGAGTAAATGTCATGGGGCCAAGGGGAATCAAGACCAAAGTTTCACATACCTTGCCATATTTTGTAATTGGATTTGTTATAAATCATGTGATGGATTTTGAAGCTTTGAATGTTTGACCATAGGAATTTGGACTCTTGCCCTTAGATCGTGGATTTTTTATATATGGGATATGGGATTTTTGGAGACACTTGGATTTTAGAATTTAAGGATCCAAACATTTTTTTTGCTTTGGGATATTGGGATTTGGATTTGTAGTTTTGTAAATTGTCAACCTTGACAATATCACACTATGTTTGGGTCCCCCTTATGTGCTTGGACCTAATTATGCCAATTATTTTCTAGTTTTATTGTCATTTAAAAAAAAACAAGAATAAAAATTAGGAATTAAAAGTAAATTATTTATTTAACAACTAAAGTTTTAAAATAGGTTTGGTCTAGGGAAAATTCACCCTTGACTAGCCTATTTTGGCTCGATTTTTAATATGTTATTGTCAACATTTTTTATGTTTGAGAATTTAAATTCATTTTTCGACCTTTCATAATTAATTTTATAGGAAATAAAAAAATGCATATAAATATAACTATTTTTCACCATTTGAATACCTAATGAAATTTTGATCAATTGAGCATCCTAAAAAGCAATTAAGAGCAATCAAGAGCATAGCAACACTTTTCATTGGTCGAGATTTTCATTAACAATGCATCATCAAGTTCATGTGTAAGATTGTTTTATGTTTCATGTTCATTATTATGTGAGTACAAACACTTGCAAGACCTTCAATCAAGCATCCAATTCTCCTTGCATGAGATGAGTACCATGACTTCAATCCATCAAGGAAATCAGATCTAAGTGGTAAGTTGCAACACTTGTGATTTATCATTTATTTTATCCATTTGCTTTTGTCTGATTGAGGGTAAGCACTCTTTATCCAACATCATCATAGTTGTTGTGGAGGTGGAAGCACAAAAACAAGGTTTGACTTAAGCAAGCCCTTTTATGGCACAACCCTTTCTCCCCTTTCATGTTTATAGGTGGTAGATACAATTGGAGAATATTGAACACTCAACATCAAGATCAAGCATTCAAGCACATTCATTCATCAAATTAGGGCAAGAGGAATTATTCATTAATAGACGCAATTCTAAAGTTGAGTCTGACAGGAGAACACCTACAAACTATGACCTATTGATACATGTTCAGAGATTCCAAAATGTCAACATTCTTAGTCTAGGGAGAATTCGCCCCTGACCAATCAAGTTCAAATCAAATTTATATGCTAAGTTCCTCTATATCTGTCTTCTTCTTTTCTATTATCTATTTCAACATTTCAATTTTGTGCTTTTATAAAATTACATCAATTCATTGTAGTTGCATAGTTAACCTAGTTTGTTTAATGAAATCATTTTAATTCCTAATCCTAATAAACTCTCTCAACCCCCCAAAAAAGAGGACCAAAATCATGATCAACCATTCTAGCTCTTCCTTGAGGAAAGTAGCCAAGTGGCATTATATGATCAATTTTGGTTCCTCTCAAATGTAATGTCAGGAAAGGTGCGATTTAGACACTAGATCTCTTTTCCCACATCACAAGATTTAGGATTTTGGGAATTGATTTTGGATGGAGGATGTAGATTTTTGGACTTTAGAATTTGGGATTTGGAGACCTAGATGGAGTTGAGCCTAGGATCAAAATGTTTGGATTTGGATTTAGGATTTTGGGATTAGATGTTAACTGGGAGATGCAAATTTTTGGATTGGGACATGGCCATAAGATTTTGATATTTGTATTGTTCTGTAGAATAATCAAATTTGAAGATGGAATTAGATTTTGGAGATGTGGTGTTAGATATTCCACTTTGATTTATTGCTTCTCTTTGTTGTGGGATCCACATTTTTTTCTTTTCTTGGTGAACTAGTTGGCACCTCAATTTTATGTCTGATTTTTGCTTTGTTATGCTCCATAAGTTGTGTATTTGACCCTATCCACCCTTTGTTCGTAATTGATCTAAGAATATTTCAATTTAGTCCTCTATGCTGAGTAATTGTCTAAGGGTATTCATCCAAAGCATGTTTATCATACATCCTTAGTAAAAAATGTTATAGAGTTCTTTTGTGGTTAATGCCTTGTAATTTGTCTTTTCTTGAGGTGACTTGCAAAAATTTCAAGATTTCAGAGTCCTCTTAGAACAAGTGAGGACTCTCAGATGCGTCTTGGTACCTTTGGGCCTCTCTAAGACATGGAGAATACAAAAACATATGGTTGATGATGTAAGAGGCATTCAAATTTAAGTGTATGACCATGTGAAGGTGATGCAAGAAAACATGACAATCCTATACAATTACGTATGATCATGGTTCTTTCTCCAAGGTCTCTAGATGGTGTTGAAAGATATATTTTGAGATTGTCCAAATAAAAGAATAGGAGGAAAAAAGAGGAGCAACTGCAAAACCAAAAAGTAGTGATATTCACAGGAAGCCCTAGGGTTTCAATTTCCAATTTTGGGTAAACGTATTTTAGTATTGTAATGTTTTGGGTCCATCCCAAACTTGTAATAACAATACGTGTAAACTTTGAAGATTGAATAGTTAAAGATAGGATCAACCTTATTTGGGTGTCTCCTTGTGTGTGTGTGTATTTCTAGATATATGTTGTTTAGTTAGTCAACTAGAATTTTGTAAAATCCTTGCAAAGCCTTTGTAACCTGCATATTTTCAACATAATAAAGGAAATGCATGGATATGCTCATGGATTACTAAGTAGACCCACTTAATATTCTACAATCATTAATTGTTCTTTCTGAGTGTATGTGGATAGCTAAGCTTGCATGTTCATTATGAAATGCATAGTCTTATGTGGTATCTTGATTAGGGTATCACATTTGTTCACAATCTATTACATATTTGAGTTAACTTGTGACTCTCTAGTCCTTCTAGAATCCACACTAGAATGCTAAACTCCATTTCTCATCACCCCACTTAAACACAAATAAAATAAAACTCATTTTCTTTTAAGTTGTGGTAAGGTAGTTTTATAACTTCAAGTCACTAGAGATATACAAGTTGTTAGGGGATATACATTATTTTCATTGATTTTGATGACTGATAAATTTTCTGCTATTAGAGGTGCATAAGCCTTGCATGTCCAAACTAACACATAAGTATGTTATGACACCAATATTGGGATATAATATGTAGAGGGTATCGTTCATTGTAAGAAAGTGTTCAATCAAAGTTTCAATAATCGATCCAACATCTTACAAAAACTCCCCTTTGTCTAGTAGAGCCAAAAGTGAAGGAGATCTTACTAACCTCAATAATTGGTTCTCAGTTGCCCAATCTAAATATAGGTTTTGTTGATTTTCTTCCTAGGTTTGATACCACTGGCACCTTGAAGACTTTTCAAGCTTAGGGATTTGGGACACACAACTCAAATCACCAATAAATTGTCACCATTATTGAGGATAGTTTAAATCATTATTTAACTTGAATACCTATGCTAATCAGTAACCATAGTGCAACCAAGAAAATATTTGTAGTTGGTTAGTATAATCAAAAAATTTGCTGACCTAGATTGTTTTCTTCTTTTTAAGGAGTGGTGAATCTATCAAGGAAGATCTAAAAGTTAAAAAAACTCCTGATATAATTTCCCTTGATGCAAGAAGGAAACAAGAACAATGGAAGGCTAAGAATCTAGGTGTGTCATCTCTACATAATTCTCAAAGTACTAAAAAATTAGGTACTTCAAGTATAATAGATTCATTGAAAGAGTATGATCAATATATATCATATGATTCAACAAATAATAGGATCAAAACTAGTAGAACCTTTATGAATGAATATGGTAGGCTTAGAAATGGGATAAATGTTGATGTAAGAAATAAATATGCATCCAAGAATCTGCATACAAAGAATGCAGACATGAATTTACCTCTTCATCCACATCTAAGAAATCAAAGGGGAAGCCAACATAACAATTCTCCTACTTCATCTCGAGGAATTAAACAAGCAGTAAAGACTTTGTTGCATGATGTTGATCCAACTTCTCAATTAGAGAAGGAGTGTAGGGAAAGGGAATTAGATCAGCATATAGATATTATTGACCACCTCAGAGAAAGGAAACATGAAATGAAAGCACAAATTGCATTAGGAAAAGCACAACTTTCTTAATAGGCTCAATAAATAAGCCAACATCAAAATGTTGCTCAACAACAAAATGTAAATCAAAATGTTGCATAGGTCATTCCAAATCAACATGTGCATAATTTTTAGCAACACCAACATAACCCCAAACACTAAAATATAGGACAAACATGGGGGTCAACCCCAAAAAACAAGCTCAAAGATTTGTTCCAATGAGATCCGTATTGGGATTAGAAAGATACAAAAGATTAGAATTTTTAGCATTCTCGATTATTCTAATCTAATTCCATCTAAGATTAAAGGAGAAAAGTGTCAAAATTCCAAGGTTTTTCATTAGTGAGGACCAATTGAGGCATTCATCAATGTGACAGATGAATATGAAATAGAAGATGAGGATGTCATGATGAAGCTCTTTGTGCAGTCATTAAAAGAAAGTGCAAAATAATGGTATAAAAATCTTACAAGTAGAAGCATAGACTCATGGGACAAGTTTATGAGGGTTTTCCAACTATAATATGGAGAAAGAGTGGATCCAAAATTTTCAATCCATCAGCTAACTACTATAAGGGGTTAATTAAATAGTTGTATTTCAACAAAAAGTTTATTATCACATTGAGGAAAGTGCCTCCCCTTATGAGGCCAAATGAACTTATGTGTCTTTTTTATATTGTGGACCATTTGACTCAAAATTGGGCTATTGCGTATGAAGCAAGAACCCTCAAACATTGAGGGAAACTTATGCCATAGCTACTAGTATAGAGATTAATTTGAGATCATCTAGTAAAAACAACAAGAGGGCTGATGTAAAACTTCATAAATCAAATGCAATAACTTCTAGTAAGCCTCTCACTATTAAGGAAAAAATGGACAAGTTAATGAGAGCCATGAAGGATCTCTCATATAGGGTTGCAAATAATGAGAAAGGTATGCACCACAAACTTTAATGAAGGTCAAAGATTGCATAATAGAACTTACAATTATGTTGTCTAAAAGACTTGGCCAATGATAAGAAAGTAGTCCCAAGGAGTACACACCAAGGATACCAAAAGAAACACACCCTTGACCCCTTGAGGAAGAATAATATGAATAACAAGATAAATCCTAGAGTGACATATGTTATTTTCCTCATGATCAATCAAAATGTGTTGTTGCTACAACATCAATTGAAGAAAATCATTCCAAGAAAATGACGGCACAAACAAGAATTATGATGATGCCAATGTTGATCAACTGGATGCATATGAGAATGATAAATTATTTTAGTATGATCATTACAACCATCGTGTTCCATATGAGTTACAAAACAAAGACTTCAATCAACTCAAGGAAAAAATGAGACAAAGGTATAAGAGAAAAAACCATCTAATGAAGATATCAAAGCTCTCAACGAAGAAGTTTTCTTATAGGTCCAAAGTGATTACTAGCTAAAAAATAGGTAGGTAAATGCCACAAATCAAGTTAGAGGTGTGGTTGTCCTAGATATGCTAGCCACATAAATAAATGAAGGAAAACAAAATGAAAATAATGTAGGAATAAATGCAACTAGGATTATAGGGAGGTCACCACTTAGGAAGAAGATGCATATGCCAGATGCATCCCTACAAAAGAAATATGTACCTAAACAAATGATTATTTATGCCCCAACCAACAATGTAAAAAATTCAAGGGTTCTTGAAGATAATTCCAAACTGAAGCAAATTAATGAAACAATAAATGATAAACATAAAGTAGTTGAAGAGGTTAGAAAAACAAGCAACACAAAGTAAGTTGTTGCTAGTATTTAGGTGATGAATTTCATCCCTAACACTAATGTTGTGACAATTCCACGCTCCACTCCTTTATCTGCATACTAGCCAATTGACATAGATCAAGGATCGAGTCAGCTGAAAGTTCAAGTTCTAGTCAAGGAGTTGCTAAGGATCCCTAAACATAGAGACAAAATTTCTTTATATCATTGCCCTTACTATTTTTTATCAACCAAATGAACCTACATATGTTCCCAAAGATATGCCAGATCAAGTTAATGTATAAGAGACACTTGAGATTTACTTTGCTACTATATAGGAAATTGACCGATTTTATACATCATTGTTGATAAATGGTTGGTTGGTAGATAATTGTATGTTAGATTCTAGGGTATCTAGCAATGTGATGTCATTAGAAATTATGAACCAATTAAGCATGCAAGTTTCAAAGTCTTATGACAAGTGTTTTGCTATGGATTCTTGTGAAGTAAATGCAATTGGAGTAGTAAATGATGTTGAAGTGCAACTTGTTGCATACCTAGGTAAATAAAATTCAATGGATATCATGATAGTTGATTTTCATGCTAAATGGGGTATGTTGTGTCCAAGAAAAGAGCATCCTCAATTGGTGGTAGTATTCAGATGGACTTGTCTTATGCTACTATTCCATTGCATGGAAAAGAAATCCAATTGCATAGAGAGAATAAAATTCTCAATATTGTGGAGAATTCAAATGAAGTAGAGAACCAAAATTGTTACCTAGTTGTTGAACCTAATTGTTTTTGTGGGTTATTGTGATGATGAATTTGAAAAACATGTTGACTCTAATTTATTTCCCCTACGTCAATATCCAAGAAATGATGACTGTTGGAACATGAATTTTGATGGCGCATGTTCAAGAG
This sequence comes from Sequoia sempervirens, assembly GCA_007258455.2. Classification (NCBI taxonomy): domain Eukaryota; kingdom Viridiplantae; phylum Streptophyta; class Pinopsida; order Cupressales; family Cupressaceae; genus Sequoia; species Sequoia sempervirens. The sequence goes on from VDFB02274016.1 coordinate 24,065, forward strand.
AGGGTAATGGTGCAAGAGTTGTATTAGTGCCCTTAGAGGGAAACAACTATAATTTTACATTCAAGTTGAACTTTGAATGCACCAATAATGTGGCAAAGTATGAAGCACTACTTCTTGGTTTGAACATGGCTTCCAAATATGGGATCAAATGCATTAGAGTGCATGGTGATTCAAAATTTGTGGCATCTCAAGTTAGGGGAATGTATGTTGCAAAAGAAAAAAATTAAGAATGTATAGGAATGTTGTGTGCGATACTATTGAGATGTTTGATACATTCAAAATAAAATGGGTTGAGAGAGATAATAATGTAATATTGGATGCCCTTGTTGTATTAGCTTTGATATTTAATGCTTCCTTTAACCCCCAATGTATGTATAAATTTTGAAATTCTTACTAATCCTAGTATTCCAAAAAAAATACAATTGGTAGGTTTTCATTGATGATCAACAAATATATTAGTTCCTGAATTGCATTGGTCACTTTGAGAGCCAACTAATTGATTGACATCCCATGGTAGAGAAAGATGAAGGTTATGAGACTCTTTTTGGAAATGAAATTATTCAGTTGAAAATAAATACTATTCCAAGAGGTCTTGTTTATTTAGAAAGAATCTTTGAGAATGTTGATTGTTTTAAAACAAGAATTAATCCTATTAGTGAAGATGATGTAGGTGTGAATATAGGAATTGAATTAGGTCCTAAGATGATCTATATTGTTAAAATATTAAAACCATTAGAGAAGAAAATGTTGATATATAGCATTATTAAGAAGGTATACTTTTTTTTCTTGGTCTTATGATGAACTGAAGGCTTATAGGGATGATTCATTTTAGCAAACCATTCTATTGAATATTGGTACAAAGTCATTTATATAGAAGAAACGTATTATCAACCCCACTCTTTTCATTCAAATGTAGAAAGAACTAATGAATCTAAAAGATGGACCATTATTAAACTAATTAGAAATCTGGAGTGGGTCTCAAACCTTGTTCTAGTTAGAAAGAATAATGGAGATATTAGGTTTTGCATGGATAAATTATAAATTTAAATATCAAGTCCCTAAAGGATAATTAGTTGTTACCTAGTATGGACCATTTATTGCAACAAGTAATGAGGTTAGAGTTGATGTCTATGATAGATGGCTTCTTAGGTTACAATCAAGTCATGGTCAAAGATTATGAGAAACATGAAAGCAATGTTCACCATGCCATGGGGAACATTTGTATATTTTTGAATGCCATTTGGTTTAAAGAACGTTAGGAATATACTTCAAGGAGCTATGAATGTTAGCTTTATAGGATTTATAAATGAAATTATGGATGTCTACTAAGATGATATAACTACATACTCTAAGGATTAGAATGATCATTGCAAACATATGGAGTTAATCTTTAGAGGTGTTTAGAGTATGGGATATCTTTGAATCCCAAGAAATGTATTTTGGTGTGGAAGAAGCAAAACTCCTTGGATATATTGTGTCTAAGGAGGGGGTGATGATTGATCCAAAACGTGTCAAAGACATTGATCTTATCTTTCAACCCAAAACGGTCAAGGGATTCTGATCATTATTTGGGCAGATAAAATTTGTTAGGAGGTTTGTTCTTGACTTTGCTAAGAAAAAAAAGGCAATTTCCAAGGTTTTAAGAAAGGGATAGTAGTCAAGTTGGGATAAGGAATCAAGTGATTCCTTCTTATAAATTGAAGATGCACTTAAGAAGGCATTGATGTTGGCAAGCCAAAATTACTCTAATCCTTTCCAATTATTTTCCTTTACATCATTTTACACTATTGTTGTTGTTTTACTACAAAAGATTGATGAGGCATATGAACAACCAATAACCTTATTCAACAAGTCCTTACAGGATGTTGAGTTGAAATTTTCCATAATGGAAAATCATGCCTATGCTCTTGTTAAGGCCATAAAGTATTTTAGAACTTATCTTGTAGAATCCAAGATCATAGCCTTTGTGCAACATACAACTATTATATATGTCTTTGTGCAATAGGATACATTGAGAAAAAGGTGTAGATGGGCCAACTTGATCTAAGAGTATGATATGGAGGTACAAACAACCAAGCTAGTTAGAGGTCAAGGCCTAGAAAAATTAATAGGTTAAGCAAATTTGGATGTTGCTAAAATCCATCAGGTGAACTTGGACCCCTCTTTTATTCCATATTAGTTAAAGGATTATCCTTGGCATAAGGACATTATATTGTATTTAGAAATTATGAATTATCCTCCTAAGTTGAATGACAAGAAAAATAGGATGTTAAAACTTGAAGCTCAAAGGTATGTGTTGCTCGAGGGATAGTTAATGTGGAGAAACCTTGATGGTGTGCTCCTAAGATGTTTAGATGAAGAGAAATCTAAAAGATTCATTGAGTAATTTCACCAAGGCTTGTGTGGTGGGTATTATACATCAAAAACCATTGCTCATAAGATTATGAGAGTGGGTTATTGGTGGCCAACATTATTTAAGGATGTGGCCAAGTTTGTAAAAGGGTGTGATGCTTGAAAAAGGTTTTTTGGTAAGTTGAAATTGCAGGCTCATGTCCCCTTACTACAATTTCAACATAGGCTTTGTTCCATTAGTGGGGCATATATTTCATAGGGGAAATAACATAAAATTCTAGCAATGGATATAAGTGGATATTGGTGGCTAATGATTACTTTAAAATTGGATGGAGGCATTCCCTGTCCCTACAAGGAATGCAACCTAAAAAGTTGTGATTGATTTTTTTCTCAATTTAATATAATCACCAAGTTTGGTATGCCATCAAGAATTATTTATGATAATGCAACATGGTTTAAATCATGAGATTTTGTTTGTATATGTTCACAATATAGGATCTCTTTAATACATTCATCACCTTATCATCCACAAGGAGATGAACAAGTTGAATCAATAAACAAATGTATCATGAACATCAATAGAAGAAATTTAGATGTAAACAAGAAAATATGGGATGATAAGTTAAAATTTGTTGTCTAGGTAGATATGGTAGCTAACAAAAAGGCTATTGGGAATAATCCATTTGAATTAGTATATGGTATTGAAACCAAATTTATAATAAACCTTGAGTTACCAGTCTACAAATAACTACAATAGATTGAAGGGAAGAAGTGTTATTTCCCAAAGAATACATGAGTTGATTGAATTGGAGGAGACAACCCATGAGAGGAGTTTGTTGAGGCAAAAAAAATATGAAGTATGTATTTGATAAGAGGGTTATCAAGAGGGAGTTTCAGATTGTGGATTTTGTATGCATGTGGAATTTTAGGTCAGAAGACAAGGGTGAACATGAAAAATTTGATGCCCTATGGGTTGGGCCTTACCAAATTGTTGAAGGATGTGATCAAGGAATATTTTACCTTAGGAGCATTGATGAAGATTTTATGAAGCTACTTGTTCATGGTCCCACCTCAAGACATATTTCTCCTAAGGGAAAGGTTCTTAGAACCTTTATAATATATGTTGTCTTGTGTTGTGTTTTTGTCATGTACATATTGTTGTCTTTGTGTAGTCATGACCCTTGTTTGTCATGATGAAGTGTGAGTCATTCTTGGTCCTTATTGTCCCCCACTTTTTATTTGCTCCCTAAGATCTGGATTCTCATTGTTCCTATAAGAGACACATGTCCCCAACTAGAGCCAATGTTGGCACCTCAATTTTGTGTTTAATTTTTTTCTTTTTTGTGCTCCATAAGTTGTGTATTTGACCTTGTGCACCCTTTGTTCATAACTGATCAAATAAGTTTTTAGTTAAGTCCCTTATGTTGAGTAATTGTCCAAGGGTATTAATCTAAAGTGTGTTTATCAGATATCCTTAGTAAAATTTGTTATAGGGTGATTTTGTAGTCAATGACTTGTAATTTGGCTTTTATTTGAGTGACTCGGCAAAGTTTTAGGATTTCAGAGTTTATCATGTCATCATGTCTATCGTACTTTTCATCCTTGGCATGTCTTCCTTAATAGGTTTGATTTTCCCCTCTAAGCTCGTTTTCCTTGAAATTTGAGATTCATGGTTTGGTCATTCATGCATCCTTTCCTCAACTGCCAACTTCTCTTCCCAAAATTCCCACTTTATAAATTTTGGGGTTTCAAATTTTCTCATACTGTCATGCCTATTGGACCTACCATCCCTAGCATGCCTTCCCCAACAAGTACAATTTTACCCTCTAAGCCCATTTTCCTTTAAATCTAAGATTTTGGGTTTGGTCATTCACGTATCCTTTCCTCAATATCCAACTTTCCTTCCCAAAAATCCCACTTTACAAATTTTAGGATTTTAGAGTTTTTCATACTGTCATGCCCATCAAACTTGTCATCCGTGACATTCCTTCTCCAACAAGTCCTAAGAACATTTTCCTTGAAATTCGAGATTTTGGGTTTGGTCAGTCATCCATCCTTTCCTCAACTACCAACTTACCTTCCCAAAAATATCACTTTGAAAATTTTAGGATTTTAGAGTTTTCATACTATCATGCTTGTCGAACCTGTCATCCCTAGCATGCCTTCCATAAAAATATTGATTTTCTCCTCTAAGACCATTTTCCTTGAAATTCAATATTTTGGATTTGTAATAATGCATTGTTTCCTCAACTGCCAACTTGCCTTCGCAAAAATCCTAATTTACAAATTTCGGGATTTCAAAGTTTCTCATTCATCATGCTTGTCAAACCTATCATCCTTGGCATGCCTTCCCCAAAAACTTTAATTTTCCCATCTAAGTCCATTTTCCTTGGAATCCAAGATTCTAAGTTTGGAAATTCATGCTTCCTTTCCTCAACTGCCAACTTTCCTTCTCAAAAATCCCACTTTGCAAATTTTGGGATTTTGGAGTTTCCCATACCATAATGCTTGTTAGACATGTCATCATTGGAATTCCTTCTCCAACAAGTCCGATTTTGAGACTTTAGAGTTTCTCATACCATCATTCCTATTAAATTTTTGCGGTATTTTTTCCCCTCATCCTCTTTGGCACACAAAGTCTCTAAAATCCAATGTTCGAACAAAAATCCCTGTTGGCAAGAGACACTGCACATGTTTTTTGGTGTTGTGATTGATGGAAACCCTTGTCAGTAAGTCGATCCGCACGTCATCATTTATTCATACTGACAGACAAATTGAAGATCAGTGATTATCTGTTAAGCTAGAACAAAGCATCTGGTAGATTTGTGTTCTTCGATTCATAAGCAAATTTTACGTTATTATTTTGTGTTGTGGATCTCAGGGAAGATTTTTTGATGCATATCTGTGTTATCTGTAAATCTTGGTGCCTCGTATCGATTTGGGTGTAGGTTAGAAGGTCTGGTTGACAAATCTTCTGTTCATCAATGTATGAAGGTCGACTTGGTGAATGTAGTGTGTCATGGATATTTGAGGAGTTATTGTCTAAGTATTTTTGTGTTCGAGCATTTTGATTTGGGTCCTCACTATGTTGTGGCCGACTTTTGTGGATGTGCATTGAATATTATGCATGATTTGAGCCGATGGTTTGTGAATATTTCTTATTTTGTTGAAGCTGACATGAAGCGATTAAATCCTAAGTAGCAGATATATATAAGTGACCGATTGTATCATTTTCATATATATATGTTCGATGTGAGTTGTTGTATGTTGCGAATTTCAGAAAAGAGCAGAATCAGTCAGAAGGTCCAGAATTTGATTGTTGAGCCTAACCAGAACTGTAATCAGGCATTTGTAGATGCTACTTTATTAATTCAAATCTTTGGAAGTATTCCAAACTTTTGTAAGGCAGTAGCCTTTCAGTTTTTGAGCAGTGATCTCTAGGCAGTGTGCCTGAATGCAAGTGAATTCTCATTTTGTAAAATTTTCTTTTGAGTATACTTAGAACATATTGTGGATTGACCTCCACTGTGGTTTTTCCCCTAATAGGTTTCCATGTAAAAATCCTTGTGTTATGGTGTTGTGGTTATTTGTTTTATGTTCATGCATCTTTATTTTGGTTGAATGTTATCAATACTTTAAGGATTAGATTAATAAAGTTAAAAACTGCACAACACTGATTCACCCCCCCTCTCAATGTTGCTTGATTCCAACAATTGGTATCAGAGCCCAGTTCCTCAGAAGAAGTTTAAAATATTGGGGAAGATCTTGGAAAGTGTTTCAATGGATTCAAGCAGTCTTCAACAACAACTTATGGTGGCCCTAGATGATCTTGATCAGGCAAAATCTGAAGTCTGGGAATTACAAGAAAATATCATGAATGCTGAGAGATTCATTAAGTGATTGAAACAAAAAATCAACAAGTCCAGGGAGAAGAGAAGGGAACTCTGTGATCAGATCAAGTAGGAAGACAGTAAATGCATTGTAGATGAACAACTGAGTCAAGCCCTGAAGGAAAAAACAAAAGAATGTGAAAAGTTTTCCAGGGATAATGCAGTTCTGAAGCATGAGATGGAATCTATTATGATGAGGATGACCAAGGAAATTGAAGATAGGAAGAAGAATGAAGAAAAGATTTCCCAATCCCTGAAAGAGAAATTTGAATAATGCAGCCGAATTACTGATGGATTCATTCAGTTGGAACTTGAGTTAGAACAAACCAAACACAATGAGGAAGAGCTTGAAAAGCACATTGTTGATCTCAGAAATGAACTTGCTACTGCAAATGAATTCAAGGAGAAGTTCAAGATTAGCTCAGCCAAGCTCGATGAACTAATTAAAAGTTAGAGGACTGATGGTGACAAGTGAGGTCTTGGATATGAGAAAGGAGAATGTTTCAGATCTAGACAAAGGAGTTTAGACAAGGAAATTAGATGAACAATGTTGGAAGGTATCTGGTAAGACAACCTAATGCTCAAAGGTTTAATGGTAAATTTTATGTTTGCAATAAATTTGGTCATTTGGCGGCTCAATGTAGAAGTAGAATGAATTCAAGTGGTCCATCATTCTCTGGTCAGTGCTTTAATTGTAACAAGTATGGTCATAAGCCAAATGAATGCAAAAATGTGATGAACAAATTTTATAGAGATGTTAGATGTTATACATGCAATAGATTTGGCCATATTGCTAACCAGTGCAAATCAAGAGAAAATCAGTGGAACAACTGGTTTGAACAAAGAAATGTGGTGTGCTACAATTGCAACAAAACCGGTCATATTGCTAGATTTTACAGAAGAGGTCCGGTAAATCAAAGAAGAAACATGCAAAAGGGTGAAAAAGGAAAAGGAAAAGTCACTACAAATCATATCAGGAAGCAAATGAAGAAGATATGGGTGAAGAAGAGTCCCTCTGTTGCAGGAAATGAGCCAGCACCATAATCAACTTCTGGTAATTCCTCCAGGAATTAGGTTAAGGCCTCTGGCCTAGGGGGAGCTGTCAAGAAAATCCTTCAAACCCCCTGCCGGTAATTGACACCGGGATATGGATGAGTATAGTGATTGCATTGATGATCTACAAATGTTGTTGAACAATTGGAGAGAGTATTTATGCAGAATTGAAGGTCTGTAGTAGAGTTATCTTTCATAGTGTATGGAAATAGGGTATCCAGATGAGTTAGGGAAAAATAATTTATTGCATCAAAAAGGTTAGGTGTGCGAATGATAGAAGGTCATTTCTATCTTTCATTTGTCACTTTGCATTTTGAGAAGAAGTTTGAAGAGCTCTAAAGCAAACTTTGGAAAATTCTAGTGAGGATTCAAGTGTGAAGGCGATTCAAAGATCAAACCCTAATCCAACAAAAAGGTATTTATCGGGAAAACTTGTAAACCTGTGAATTTGTGAAAATGGCTACTCCATTGGTAGTCGAAGTCAAGGATAAACCCCGTCTGAAATTCAAATGGCATCCTTTCAAATTTGTTGAGACCGAGTGCTTAGGTGCATTTTCGTCTGTTCCGTACAATGTTTTGCATATTGAAGACATTAGGGCATACATTCATGCTAATATTGAGGAGTTAGGGAGCTCATAGTTGCTGAATTTATATTCCAAACACATTGTTGGATAGGATTTATGTATCAAGCCTGAATTCAAAACCCTAGAGGAGAAGAAATTCACGCAGATTCTGAAAGTTCTCGTGTTTGATGAAAGCAAATGGGTCTAGTATATCTCGAGTTGAGTTCATGCTAAATTTATGTGGTTGAGTCAACCTTTCAAGATTAAAAAAGAAGCTATAAGCGCTGTTATAGGTTTAAATTCCTCTGGTGGATTGCCGATCTTGAAGTCTGTAAAGAATCAGACAGTTACTGATGCAACTGGTTCGGTATTTGATAGAAGAGTGATGACAATTGATAACATCATTGATGTGGGTGTGAAATTTGCCTCGATGGTCATTGGTTACAAGATATATCACTCCAGCCGAGAAAATTTTGTATCCAGTACTACCATATATGCAACATATCAGATAGTGAAGGAGAATGTAGAGTATGATTTATGTGAGTTGCTTCAAAGTCAGCTTATGGAGAATGTTGGTAAGATCAAGAAAGACAAGAAGAATTCCTTTAAATATGGTAATTTGTTGTTGTGTTTGTTCTTTTATTTCATGAATGAAGTTCCAGGAGTTGGAAAAGTGCATTGGAAAAGTGATATTCTTGTTACTATTCAAATTAGAAATATCTTGTATGGAATTGGTGATATGCAAGCCAGGAAAACTGCAATATGGGGATATTTCAAGAACTTTCAGAATGTGATGCAAGCCAGGGAAAGAATTCCTACTTCTATTGTGGAGAAGTATATGGATACAATCTGTTTTATGGTGGACATTGATCAGTGCTGATGGAAGTTGCAGAACCTAGAACCGTTTGGATTATGCCAATGGGTTATGAAGTTGAGGAAAGAATCTTGGAGCTATACACACAACATCTGTTGAGTAACCCTTTGGATCCGTCTAAAGAAAGGTTTGGAACATATGCAGAGAAGAACATGCAAGTCCATGAGTAGTTGAAGAAACCAATGATACTTTGGAGAGTAAGGAAAGAAGTGGAAGTCTTTGCAGAGAACATGGGTATATCTAAAGAAGCCGTAAGAGAAGCCAAAAAAATGAGAGAACAAGCTTAAGCCGAAAAAGAAAAAGAGCCTGCTAAAACTAAATTTGCTAGTCCAACAACATCTTCTGCCCGAACTAGATCAACAAGGAGCTTTGCACCCCTATCCGGTCATGCAAAGAAGTCAACCCCTGTAAAAGCTCAAGTTAAGGCATCAGGTAAAAGGAAGAAGGACAAGAGCACAAGAGTGTATACAACTATTTTAGAAGATTACGAGATAGAATCTGATGAAGAAGTTAGAGAAATAAATCATATGGGCACCCAAGCAGCTACATCAGTCACTAAGGACAAGCCCTCCAGTGAAGAGGAGAAAACAAAGAAGAAGATGAAGCCTGGAAAACCAGGTATTTCTGTAGAAGAAGTTGAGAGAGGCATAATCAAGGATGGTAATCTTAAGTCCCTATGTGAAGTGTATGGTACCTTTGATACTATTGGTCAAAGAGTTCTTGAGGAGGCTACAATAAAGTATTTGAACAATTTCAATACGACTCTTGTTGAGATAATGGCACAGTTGCCTAAGGAACTGCATGTTATTTTGGAGATGAGGAGAGTTAGTGCCAAAATTGAAGAAAAGTAGCTGAGAGAACAGATTCTTGCAAATCTAAGTATGGTAATGTCTGTTGAGGAGATGAAATCAATCCTAAAATAAGAAAAAAGAGAATTTAAGAGAATAAACAAGAATAAACAAGCTAATGATGGGTAGGACTGAAGAGGTAGCAAAAGAAATTGAAAGAATTCTGAAGGAAGTTTTATTAAAGAACAAAATTGATGCTATTTCTGAAGAAGTGCATGTGGAAGATATTTCATCTGGTCTAGTAAATGAAGAGGTTACTATTGAGGACACCCAAATTCCTCTTGATGTGCATGATATAGAAGTACCTATGGAGACTGAAGCTCCTAAATTTGTGTCGGTTGAAGAAAAGGAGATATCAACTGAAGAAGTTGAAATTCCAAATGACAAGCAAAAATTTGTGGCTGAGGAAATAGTGGTTGAGGAAAAGAAGGTTGAAGTTAAGGGAGTTCTAGTGGAAGCAAGAGACACTGCAGAGGCAGTGAAGAAATTTTTGGAAGAGAAAAAGGAAGAATTTTATCTTGAGTTGGGAGATGGTCCTATTCATTTGTCTACTTTGTCCCCAATTCAAAAAATGAAAGTTGCATCATTTGCTCAAGCTAAGGCTAGGGAAGAAATTCTGAAGTCCCACATTGAGGACAGTGAGTTATTGAATCTTGCATCTGGTATTCTAGAGAAGATCATGCCTACTCATGTTAAGGATCCATTCGGTTCTTCCTTTAGTGAGTTGAAGAAGCTTATTAATTTTTTAAGTACTCATTTTGAGTCACTTGAGAAGTCAACTTTGGTCAAGGTATAGAAGGAGTTTGATAACAAAAGGTTCAGTAGGTTGAAAGGGATGATAGCCAATGATAAATCTCTGTTAGCTACCTATGTGAAGAATGTTCAAAATGCACTATCTGAAGGTGGAAATATTTATAAGTTGTGTTTGTCTTTGTCAAAACTTACTGAGGACAATGAGAAGAAGGTTAAGGATCATGAGAAAGAGTTAGCTGCTATTTCTGATGCTTTTGATCCTTTAACTGTTTTTGTTGGAGAGCAAGAAGGTCAAGTTATATCCTTACTTGACAAGATAAAGAGTCTGAAGCATGATAATGACAGAGTTGTGGAAAGAGCTTGTGAACTTAGAGGCCTAATCGGTCCAAAGATGGAAACTATGTTGAATGCTTTGAAGGAAGCACAAGATGCTATGGTGGTTAGTGATCCAGTGAACCTTGAATCTATAGAAATGCAGTCTTTTATATTTTGTGGTCACATGACTATTCTGGAGAGTCTCAAGAAGGGTTGGGACACAAGCTTGAACTTTTTGAAGACCAATTTTGCAGATATTTTCAAGTTTGTGTAAGTTGTTGAAACAAGTTTGTACATATGCAGTTTTAAGTTTTTGTTTGTTTTGCATGCAGATTCCCCATATTTTCCATTGATGTCAAAGGGGGAGAATAGAATAGTGAAAAATGTATATTCATCTAAGGGGAGTTGTAGTTTTGAGCTATGGATGAAGATCTTTTTGGAGTTTTGGTTGGCAGTGTATTTATGTTGGTACTGATTTGACACTTAGTCATTTTTCACTAAGTGTTGCCATCAATGCCAAAGGGGGAGATTGTTGGCAAGAGACACTGCACATGTTTTCTGGTGTTGTCATTGATGGCGACCCTTGTCAGTAAGTTGATCCGCACGTCATTTACTCATACCGACAGACAGATTGAAGATCAATGATTATTGGTTAAGCTAGAATAAAGCATCTGGTAGATTTGTGTTCTTCAATTCATAAGAATTTTTTTTGTTATTGTTTTGTGTTGTGGATCTTAGGGAAGATTGTTTGATGCATAATCTGTGTTATCTATAAATCTTGGTGCCTCATATCGATTTGGGTGTAAGTTAGAAGGTCTGGTTGAAAAATCTTTTGTTCATCAATGTATGAAGGCCGACTTGGTGAATGTAGTGTGTTGTGGATATTTGAGGAGTTATTGTCTAAGTATTTTTGTGTTTGAGCATTTTGATTTGGGTTCTCACTATGTTGTGGCCAACTTTTGTGGATGCACATTGAATATTATGCATGATTTGAGCTGACAGTTTGTGAATATTTCTTATTTTGTTGAAGCCGACATGAAGCGATTAAATCCTAAGTAGCGGATATATATAAGTGATTGATTATATCATTTTCATATATATATGTTCGATGTGAGTTGTTGTATGTTGTGAATGTCAAAAGGTCAGTAGAGCGATTATGCATAGTTTCACTTGTGCATTAAGGATTTTTGTTGCAAGTTGAAGCAAAACAAAGCAGAAGAGTAGAATCAGTCAGAAGGTCTAGAATTCGATTGTTGAGCCTAATCGGAACTGTAATCAGGAATTTGTAGATGCTACTTTATTAGTTCAAATCTTTGGAAGTATTCCAAACTTTTGTAAGGCAGTGAGCCTTTCAATTTTTGAGTAGTGAGCTCTAGGCAGTGTGCCTGAATGCAAGTGCATTCTCATTTTGTAAACTTTTCTTTTGAGTATACTTAGAACATATTGTGGATTGACCTCCATCGTGGTTTTTCCCCTAACAAGGTTTCCACGTAAAAATCCTTGTGTTATGGTGTTGTGGTTATTTTTTTTATGTTCATGCATCTTTATTTTGGTTGAATGTTATCAATACTTTAAGGATCAGATTAATAAAGTTAAAAATTGCACAACACTGATTCACCCCCCCTCTCAGTGTTGCTTCATTCCAACAAACCCTACCTACCTTCTTGCATGATCCAAGATGTCTTTAATGGTATCAAAATGAATATGATTCAAAAATTGAGGACTCTTAGAGGCCTCTTGGTACCTTTGGGCCCCTCTAAGACATGGATGATGTACAAAAGAATATGGTTGGTGATATAAGAGGTATGGCTTCAATGTATGGCCATGTGAAGGTGATGCAAGAAAACATGGGAAGCCTATAAAATTAAAAATGATCATGGTTCTTTCTCTAAGGTCTCTAGATGGTTTTGAAATACATATTTTGAGATTGGTCAAAGAAAAGAAGAGGAGGAAAAAAGAGTAATTGCAAAACCAAAAGATTCTTGATATTAATAGGAAGCTTTAAAGTTTCAATTTCTAGTTTTGGGTAAAGGTATTTTGGTATTGTAATGGTTTGGGTTCATCCCAAACTTGTAATAAACACCTGTAAACTTCAAATATTGAATGCTTAAAGGAAATATCAACCTTATATGGGTGTCTCCTTATTTGTGTGTGTATTTATGGATATATGTTGTTTAGTTGGTCAACCAAAAGTCTATAAATCCTTACAAAGCTTTTGTAAGGTATTTTTCGACATAATAAAGGAAATGTATGGATATTCTCATGGATTACTAAGTAAATCCACTTAATATTTTTCAACCATTAGTTGTTTCTTTTTAGTTAATGTGTAGAGCTAAGCTTGCATGTACATTATGAAATGCATAGTCGTTTGTGGTATCTTTATTAGGGTATCACCTTTTTTCATTATCTATTACATATTTGAGTGAACTCATGACTCTATATCCTTCTGCAATCAACATTAATATACTAAACTCTATTTCTCATCACCCCACACTTAAACAAAAGTATTTAAAACTCATTTTATTTTAAGTTGTGGTAAGGTAGTTTTGTAACTTTCATTCATTATAGATATACAATTGTAAGGGGATATACACAGGTAAGTGCAAGAAGTTGGGTCCACATTCAGGGGAAGTGTCATTTTTCAGCTTTAAAACAAGTACCCATTCATTTTTAGAATAGGCAACCGTTTTAAAGTGGACTGTTGTTTCAAGAAGTTTGAAACTAACAATACATATTTTTCATTTGGATTTAGGCTCAAAAAAGGCATGGTAACCCAACACTTAGCCTTGGACTTGCAAGTACAAGGTCATGACAATTTCAAGAGAAAACTTTGGCAATATAGTTGATGAGGGTTTTTTTCAAAATTGTTTTATAAATTAAAACCCATTATAGATGACAATGTCTAGTTTTCAAATATGTAATTTTTTATGATTATATTATTTTTATACTTTTTAATTAATTTATGAGGAAATTGGTCCATAAACTTGAAATGTTAGGTTTTTTATATTTTTTTAATAACTTTTAATTTGTCAATTTTCTTGTTAAAAAAATTATATGACATCAATCTATAAACAATTATTTACACAATGAAAAAAATAAAATTCAAAAAATGATAAGTTTAGGTCAAGTTATGGTATCCATACATAAGGGTTTTAAAAACCAACAATTTAAGGCCAATAAAAAATATCCTCGTTAATCTTCATTATAATACACATATTTACCCAAAAGGAATTATAAAAAATACTTTTATTTAGGTCAAATTATGGTTTATGTACACATGCATGGTATGGTCCTAAAAGTGACGTTTAAAAAGTGGTTTTTATACATGCATATTAAAATTTATTTTGTATCATCTAGGAATTAGAATAAATTACATATTTGAAAACTAGACTCAAAATACTAAATTTTATATTACTAAACTTTTTTAAGATTCAATGTGTAAGTGGTTCAAATTTTCAGTACAACTGTGACAAATCTGAAAAATTAGGAAAAACACTTCCACTTTTTGAACATTTTGTGGACTCAACTTCTTGCACTTACCTACACTATTTTCATTAAATATCTTGACTAGCAAGTTTTTTGCTATTAGAAGTGCATAATCCTTGCATGTCCAAACTAGCACATAAGAATATTTTGACAATAGTGTTGGGATACATTGTGTAGAGAGTATAATTTGTTGTAAGTGTTCAATCATAGTTTCAATAATCAATATAGCATCTTAGGGAAACCCCCTTGGTCTAGCAGAGCCAAAGGTGAGGAAGGTCTTACCTAGACCTCAATAATTGGTCCTCAATTGTCCAACTTGAATATAGATTTTGAGAATTTTCTTTGTAGGTTTACACCCCTAGCAATTTGAAGACTTTTCAACCTTAGGGATTTGGGACAGATAACTCAAATCACCAACAAGACCCACATTTCCCTTTGACGTGATTTTTATTTTTGACTTGATATTACATGTTGATGCTTTGTAACATGGTGATCTTTGGTTTCTTGGGGGATCTTTGCTTTGTATTTTGGTGCATCTAAATCAATTATAAAATCTATGTAATGGTTTTGTGGGAAAATATTATCTTGGAATCCCATGATTTTCATGATTGATTCATCATTTTAGAATAAGTCAAATGGTGTGTATTTCTTTGTTCTTGATTGGTGAATTTAGATGATGGAAGATCAATTTTGGTAATAGGGATGATAGTGTCAGTAGAAGGGTTGGTGGGAGCAAGCTCTTTGTAGGAGAAACAAGAGGAATCGAATTGGATGTTGGAAGAATTTTCCTTAGAATTTACATAAATATCACTAATATCCATGTTTTGTTCATTAAGAGACTTGTAGTTGATGGCCTAAAATCCTTTATTTGCATTAAAACTATGGGCTCCAATATTCCTTGCTCATGAAGACCTAATAATTTTCCTTTTTGGTTCATGATTTGACAAATTTTGTCTAAAACATGATTTTTTTTAAACATGATGTGATCCCATCTTTAAATAGCTAGGAATTATTAGAGCTTTCAACTTGTTCATTTTTAAGAATAATTTTATAAAAATGGTTTGGACCATGGTGGTAGGGCGTTTATGTTTTCTTTTCATTAATTATTGATGTTTTTAGACACACATGACAACTGAGAGAGGGGTGAATCAATTGTACATTAAATCTTTCAAACCCTCATTAATCTTCAAACCCTTATTATGTATCAACATGAATGTAAACAAATGAAACATCAACAAATCAACAACCATACACAATAGAACACAGGATTTACAAGGAAAACCCTAATCAGGGAAAAAATAGGGCAAGGATTAACTCACATATATATGAATAACAACACTGGTTACAAAAGGCTCACTATCGGAAGGGCTCATCACCCAAAGGACTCATTGTCCAAAAGAAAGAAGGGCTCACTGCCCAGATAGAAAGAGAATAGAAAAAAACTATTACAAGAAGGTTCACTAACTTAGAGCAATAGGAGAATCCACCACAACAACTCAACACCATCCACAACCTTCGGCTCATTTCCTCTAGCAATTTCAAGCACACTAAAATGTAGGCACCTTTTGCTCACTATTTCCGGTAATCATAGGCATTCATGCTTGCACTCAGATCTCAACACTTGATCACATCTTGTTCATTTTCCATCACAAACCATACCACACACTTCTCCAACAATTGACCTTGCATATATATCAACCACGACCTCAAACGACCTTATTCAAGTCAACTTCAATGAAACGTATGCACCTCAAATGTGCAACCACCAAATAGGTCAGCACCAAACACTTCTGCGATGAAAAGAAGTGAAGGAAAACCATAACAAGGGTTAATTAGGACCCAAATCTACACTGACATGTTACACCACACTTCCAAAAACCACAAAGTACATCCATAAGTAACACTAACATACCAAGTCATCCAAACCAGCATTAATGCTAACAAGCAACCACATTCACACTTCACTAGGTCCAAAAATATCTTGCGGACGATTTAGCAACAACATGCAACATCTTGGAATATTCCAACACCAATAGAATATTCAAACACATTGGCACAACCACATGCAACTGAGAATACTATCATCCTAGGTAACTAGTCAAATTGTCACTGAGATACAACTCATGAACCAAGCTTGTGAAACATCTAAACACCAAACCATCCAAGGGAAGATAGATATAAGCATAATTAACACATTCCAAAATCTGCAAGATAGGAAACTTCAATGTGGAGAAATGCGAAGCAATTCCATTTCTCCCAAACAACCTCCTTCACAGTCCAACGCATTATCAAACACATCTTCTACTGCCGCATGATCCAAAACCTGAAACTCTAGATATGCAACCTTCAAATACTTTTGATCATCATATCCAAACCACACAAGCACATCTTCAAGCATGAAGAAATGTGGAGCACAATACAAAACACACCCCTGCCACCTTGTACACTCTTTATACAAATTTTCACAAAAGCACTTGGAAGCCAAGTGACCATATTGCATCTGCAACACATTATCAACACCACAAACACCTTCTCATCATAACCACATTAGAGGTTGACATAGGTCGACATAAATGACAACACTAATGACAACATAGTGCAATAATTGTACCTTGATCAATTATTTCCCTAATGTGAACAATTTGTGACTTGCTTATCTAAATGCTTGATATCATAAACATCATTTACATCTTGATTGCTAACATGCTCAACGTGATTTTTTTATCTATATGTTCAATGGAATCAAGTGTCTCATCATAGTAAGGGAGGGGGTTGGATGATGAGTAGGACCAATTTGGGTTCCTTGTTCTTCGAATTTTATTGCATGATGGATGAAATTGGCTTGGATACTTTAATCTTGATTTTGTTGGGAGAAAGTTTGATCATGCTTTGGAGTGAGCTCTTGATATTTCCTTAATTAATTTGTCAACAAGATCAATGTACTTTTTTTAGGCATTTGATATACTTCCATAATAGTATGCTTTGGCTAGTGGGATATCTTTAGGCCTTATGACACAGTTTATGGATTTGGGGTTGTATGCAATTTATGGATCTCATAAAATGTATTTGTTTTCCTTCCTACATGAATACTTACAAGGATGAAATCTCTAGGGGATATTGGACATATTTAATAGAATTTTAGTTGATGGATCTATTACTGAAAATATGTTAGTTGAAAAGAGTAACAAAGTAGACACCACCGGGAAAATCCTACAACATCTTGCCGTAAAGAGCTTGCAAAACCTAATATTGTATTATATACCATCTAGACTAAGGGAAGAATAGATGGGTCATCTCCCATCTCGTAGATATATGTATAGGGAAAGATATGAATGATGACATGAGAGAGATATAATAAGGATAATCAAAGACAAAAGAACAGAAGAATGAATGTAAGAAATTTGTATGTAAATTGTATAAGGGTTATATGTAAGAAATGGAGAGATAGGTGTAACTAAGGAAAAATTTAGGTGAGCAATATAAAGCATAAACTAACTAAATCCTAGCTAACAATGAAGCACAATGGAATATAAAATCATGAACATATAAACAATCTCACCAAAACCCTCATGCACTCCATGAATCACTTTCATTTCCCCTCTCCATTTTGCTATAAATATTATTTCCCCTCAGATTTTTGTGAGCAACTATTAACCTATGACAAAGACCTTAGCAAAATATTAAAGGATTGGACTCAACAATTGCAAGTGTACTCAGAAATTTGCAAGCATGAAGTCTACAAATAGGAATTTTGAAGCATGAAGTGAAAAAATGAGGTTGAGATTGCCCATTTATAAAAGAGTCAATTTTGGATGAATGGCCAAGATTGACAATTGACAAATGCCCTAAGATGAAAGGCTAAGATTGAATATGACAACTAGAAATTAGGGTTAGGGAAGAATTAGGGTAAAATTTGAAATGGAGGGATATGATTTAATTTTAGGAAAATTAAATCAATGGATAAGAATGCATGTGACAAGAAGATATTAGGCACATAAAAAGAGGCTGCTGGAAAATCAAATAATAATTTAAAATTATTTGATTTAAGAGGTAGTGTTGACCTTTTGAATTAGAAGTTAATTTAATTCAAAAGTGGTGGGGCCAAGACAACAAATAATGATTTTAATTAAATTTGGAGGAAAAGACAAAAGGGACAATTAAATAATTAATGGAAATCATTTAATTGTAGAGGAAGGGATAAAAATGAATAAATAAAATAAATTTAGGAATTTATTTATTTAAATAATCAGGAGGAATAGAAGATAGGAATTAATTAAATAATTAAGAATTATTTAATTAATAGTTGTATTTGGACCATAGGACATAATTAAATATTTTAATTATATTGAGAAGAAATATGGAAAAATAGAGCTTGCAGGCCTAGGTTATTTTTACGTGTCCACATTTTCCCCCTCTTTGTCATGATGTAGTTTATCGCATTGTGACAAAGAAAACAAGTCAATAATATACCTTAGTGTGAAAGTGAGGAGAGGAAGAATGACGAGGAGGTAGTGGTATGCCCCCTTGAGAGGACATCCAGGTTCAAAGAACATGAGTGTGTTCTAGAAATGGATGAGAAGACGAGAGGATGAAGGAATAGAAGAACTATTAACGTGGAAGACATGGATGGTGGGACGAGAAAGAAACCTTCAATATTTTTCCAAAGTACAAATAGGTGTTGCATAATCATCATTGGGTGGTAAAATGTGACAAATGGACAACAAACACCATGATATGACATAGACTAAGGTGTGCAAGGTCATCCACTCGCAAAACAGACAGTCATAGACAAGGAGTGTCTTAGCTCATACTAAGGGAAAAGTTGCCCCAGTCTTTTTGCCAAGATAATCCAAAAACAACAATCAAAGAAAAGAGTCATGAGACATCATTGCTCCTCTAAATCCTTCATGGGACATCTTCAAGGAAGCTAGTAACCTGACTCAAAGACAAACCAAGAAAAAGATACAACAAAATAGACGAACAAAATCAACAACCATTCAATGTGTTTTCCAATATTTGTTTGACGAAGGTTGATCGCTTAACAGTTTGATAGTTTGATGAGTTGATAGGTTGACAGTGTGACGATGCCTATCATCAAGAGGGACACATCTTGAAAAGGTCAATGACGATGCGACAGAGCCTTTCATCAGGAAAGACACATCTTGAAAAGGCAGATGAAAATGTCACAGAGCCTATCGTCAAGAAAGACACATCCTAAAAAGGAAAATGACATTTTGATGGGGTCTAATTCCAAGGAGGGTGCATCTTCAAAGGGACCCCATAAAGTGACTAGGTTGACACTATTTTGGAAATTCAACTGATGTCTATTGGTTCGTGATTTGAATGTTGATGTTTCGATGATTGGCATGTGTTCGAGTTTGACTATGTATGACTTATTTGACTGACGTGACGAACCCTAAAGGACTAACCTAGGGTGGCCTCAAGGGCTCATTGACTGATAACCTTGCCTATGTCATACACTTAGAGACTTCATAGTTCGACTGACGCCATGATCGAGGATGGAAAATTTTAGTGGCTGACACGAATGACTTGGGAAAGACCAAGTAACTTGCTTATTAGACCGAAATGACTACCTTCAATATTAAAAACCTAAAATACTGACTTAGGTGGTCTCGGGGGTACATCAAATGATGACCTTACCTACGTAGCAAATGTGTAGAGACCACGTAGTTCGATTGACGCCATGATTGAGGATGATAGATTTTATTGACTGGCATGACTGACATGGAAGAGAGAGCAAGCAACTTATTTATAAGACTAAAATGACTAGCTGACATTAAAAGCCTAAAAGATTGACTTAGGTGGTCTCGAGGGTACATCAAATGATGACCTTGCCTATGTAGCAAGTGCACAGAGACCATGCAGTTCGACCATTCTAACTATGACTCGACCTTGACCGACTTTGAATTTTTTTTTGAGATTTTTGAAAGTTATTTGGATGTTTTTATGTTTTTCACAATTTTTTATTTTTTTGGATATTTTCATGTTTTAATTTTTTTTGGATTTTTTTTCAGGAAATTTTATGATTTTTATGGATTTTGTTCAGGACATTTTATGATTTTTATGGATTTTTTTTTAGGACATTTTATGATTTTTATTGATTTTTTTCAAGACATTTTACGATATAATGGACCATGTGCAAGACCCACTACAGTTAGGTGATAAGGGTGCTACCCCTAGTCAAGTCTAGGACTAACCAAGATGAACGGGATGGAAAGGAACATGCGCAGGATGAAAGGTGAGTGAAGCGCGAGGCATGATGTCAACCATTGTTAGCCATGGAAAGAAATGGTAGGTCTTTATGATGGATGTTGTGAGGATGTCAGAAGATTGGGTATTTATTATGCATAAAGGTAGATGGAGTGATAGTAGATGGCGAAGCAAAGACTGCCTACGCATGACGCCTATTTTCCAGGTTTTCACCATGGTACTTATCCAAAGCGCCACCGAAGTGGTTTTCACTATTGGATGAATTATTTCTCTTTACTATTTTTTTGATATTTTATGATTTTTTTTTGGTGTTACCAAGATGCTGTTTGCCAAGTTTTCATCAAGGTAACATTTTTTTCTTTATTTTTCATTTTTTTTGTATTTTTATGGTTTTGTCCAAGCTCCCTAAAGCTATGTGTAGAATTGATACATCGTGATGATGTCTTGAACTTGTTTAGATGACCATGCTTGGAAAAAGGACTTGATTTGGACGCAGAATGGAAGTGGAAAACATGACGGATGATAAAAGTGACAGATGAAAGAGGCTATGGTATACTCCCTAATGTGCACACTACGTGGGAAACCAAGCTTTAGATGACAAGGATTTTGGGCGATTGATGAGCTAGAGTACGTCAAGGGGTTGTCGTCAAAGGTACATTGAAAGACATCGCCAATGGAAGTGAGATGAGAAGAGAATGTGGAAAGATTGAATGGAATGTATGGAATGAGTGAAAGTGATAGAGATGAAGACCTTGGATTAACAAGCTCTTTGTTTGACTTTCTGTGCTAATAAATGCCCCCAGTGATTTTTGGTGGAAGAGCTTTCTCGGAGACCAATGCTTTTTGATCTTCACTTTTGATTTTTATTTTTGATTCATCTAGTAGCTTTTATGTTGGCTAGAGGATGTGTCTTGACATTCTTTGTCAACTCTTAATTGGTCCAATAGATTTTTCTTTTGGTCAAAGAAATTTTCTTGATTTGTTCTTTTAAACACGTCTTTTGATTCTTAATCTCCTTTTAAAGGCATTTTCATTCTTGATTCTTGGGATTTTCCTTTGTCCTTTTCTTTAGATATGTCTTGTTGATCCATGTCTATGATGTGAATGGATGTGAGTGAAATAGATGTAGTGATAGGAATGCTTGGTGGATGAATGGGAGTGATGATGTAAACAATGTTGTCTTTGGGACAAGCCTTTTCGGTATTGCTAATGTCAAAGGAAGCTTGCACATCCTTACCGACTTGGAAAGATGGCTTAGTAGAGGTGACAGTAGGGTATGCATACCTTAACCCAAGGTAGGTAGGATGGAAGGATGATGATTGGATACCCTTAATGGAGTCATGATTAAGGAGTGGGTTATCATGGACATGGGAGGATTGAGTGGAGGAGGATAGGGAAAAAGTGGATGTAGTATCAGGATCCCAAAAGGTTTTTCTCCAAGCACGACCATCTTTTTGTGTTCCCTCTGCAACTATCTTGACGACATTGTTAGAACTCTAAACCTCCTTAGCAACAATAGCATTGTCATTTGACGATAAATTATTCATGCGGTTTCTCCATATCCCATATCACAGACTTGGATCTTAGGGTTTGATGGTATGGTAGATGGATCAATGTAGTTTGATGGAGTGGTGGTTGAAGTTGAAGCCTCTCGATTGATAGGAACTTGATGTTCAGAAATTCCCCTTAAGTTGGTGCAATATTGGAAGGAGTTAGGATCACCAACTATGGTAACCTCAGTGTCATTATAGGGGAACTTCAGACATTGGTGATATGTGGATGGTACAACCTTTAATGCATGAATCCAAGGTCAACCAAGGAGAATGTTGTAGGGTAATTCAAGATCCAGGACTTGACATGTGGTATCTATGATTTCTGGCCCAACATGAATAGGGAGCATGATAATGCCCTTAGAAGAATGCTCCTCATCATCATAATCTTTGATTACTATGCTTTTGGTGACATCTACACATGCATTAGATAATCCTAAGGCCTTGACCAATTTTAAAGAGCATATGTTCAATCCAGCTCCACCATCTACTAGGACTCATCTGACATTGTGTTTGTGAATGAAAAATTCAATGTGTAATGTGTCATTGTGGTATGGCTCAGGTGTGGAGTAATCTTGGTCTAAGAAAGTGACCTGGTGGGAATTGGCCAAATATCTGACCATAGCTTCAAAGCAGTTGAAATCAATGTCGGTGGCGACTGAAGTCTCTTTTAAAGCCTCATCAAGGATAGCTTTATGTGTGGGAGAAATACACACAATTTTGAATATGGAAATCTGTGCAAAGGTTTTACCCAATTTATCGACAAGATTAAATTGTCCTTTAGGCTATGATGGCTTAGTGGAAGGGTCAAGTATCATGATTTTGGCTCGATAAGGTTTGTCTTTCCTTTGTACTTAGGAAAATTTGTGGCCACATATCCTAGAGGAAACAATGGCATGTATAAGCTTGTGTCAAATGGATATGGATGCAAGTCAAAGGATGTATGAGTATTCTTGTTTGATAGCTACATGTCTTCTACTTACTTTTGTAAGGCAACTAGTTGAGCAGTTAATGCATCCACTATTGGATTGTTATAGCATCACACATGTTGATGATGGGTATCCCTTTCATTCCCATTTGTTGTGATGACATATTTTGAGTTGGAATGTGTTGATGTTGAGCATGTGTATGAATATGGGAGGTGTATGTTGGGATATGTGATCCAATAGTATTGAATTGCATTTGAGGAATTCATTGTCCATGTGTGTTTTGATGACCAAATGAGGTGTGACCTGCTTGTGACATGTTCATGTGTTGGGACATTTTATTTCCTTGTCCAAGTTGATTGATATGACCATGTAACAATTTTGTTTTTTTTCTTTGAGGGACACTAGTGTTTGTGTTGATTTGAGGACCTTGTGATGTGGTATTGATGTTATGTTGAGGTCCTTGAATGGAAAATCTTCTTTTTTGCTTCTTGTAAAAGGATTAAATGAAGATGTCCCCATGGCATTGGAGGATGATCTCAATGTGGAAAATGTTGATCCAATAGTTTGTGATACAATTTGAGACACTTGTGGCATTGATTGTGACATGGTTTGTGAAGTAGTAGGTGCCCCAAAAGCAAATGTTGCATTGATCTTGTTTGTTGCACTTTGAGTTGTTGTGCTACTAGAAGTAGAGGTAGTATTATGTTGTGGTGTTGAGGGAGCTTGACTAGTTTGTGTGTCATGGCTAGGTGATGCTAATCTCAAGGTATTGACATCAAATCCATGTGGTAATTTAGCTCCTTCATGTAAGAGTTTGTATAAATATCATTGTGGGTCTAGCATGAGTAATTCGTCTACAAAAGAAGCTACTTCTAGATTTTTGGCAACAACCTCTAGGTCTTCTACAAACACATTTCCATTTGCGTCTCTTTGAATGAATTCCTCAAAAGGATTGTTGTGTAATGGATGTCTAATGTTTGTGTCATTGAAAGGGTTGTTGGAGGTAGATCCCATGTTGGTATTGTTGTGGGTTGTGTGTGAAGTAACATTTAGGTTCATGTCACTAGTATGGTTATAAAGATCATATTTGTTTCCAAAAAGGTCCATGTCTCTTCTCCTTTTTTGTAATCTAGTCTCAACCATGTAAGATTTTCTCAAAAAAAAGGGGAAATGAAAATGATATGGAACTAAGTCTATGGATGGAAATGATATGACACTAAGTCTATGTTTTTGGATTTTTTTGGATATAAAGAATCAATGCTAATGCAACTATGTTTTTGGCATTTTTGGAATAAGAAATGAGGAGTGTCCTAATGCAATGTTGTCTAAAGAGGGTGTTGGATGTCCAATGTGAAGTGACAATGGTGTTTAGAAGGGATGCAAAGTGGTAATAATGTCTAAGAGGAATGATTAATGCAAGGTGATAATGACATCTAAGAGGAAATTCCAACGCAAGGTGACAAATGATGGTGTCTTAAAATGAGAGGGTTTTGATATGCTATGGAAATGTTAAAGGAAGTGTTCTAAATGCAAGGTGTAAGAAAGCTCTAAAGGTAATCAACTTTGGGATATTTTGAGAAGAGGTTACTAACCATCCCAAGTTTAGCCAATGCTTAAATTTGAATTGTCAAAGGACCTTTTGTGAGACCAAGTGAAATGACCAAGAGACAAAGTGAGTTCCAAAACTAGACTTATGAACTAGAAAAGACTCACACAAAGTGACAAAGACTACAAGTGTGACAAGTGACTTGGTCCAATGATAAATTTTCCTTGAGGCAAAGGTTTGTACAAAGAATGGAAAGTTGGCCTATTCTGCAATCTATAAAGATAATGACCTAAGAGTTTGACTAAGCTGAAGGTGATTAAAAATGCTAAAATGCAGCTAAAGTTTGCAATGGTATGCCTATTGTCAAGACTAAATGATAAACTAAAGAGTCCTATGGTGGATAGTTTGAGAAAATATTTCTAGTTTTTGTAAAGGGATCACTGTAAAAAGGTAGTCAGAAATAGATTTTGAATATTTGACCTTGGATTATGACAGTGAAATTTGTTTTTAGGAAGTTGCGGATTTTAAGATCACAATTGTGTTTCAGGTTTAATAGATGCGTCGTTTATCAACAGTTGTATTTCAAGTTCGGTAGATGTGTTGTTTAATAGTTGGTTGCATTTTACAGTAGTAGTTGTAGTTCACAGTGAATAAAGTCTATTTTTTCTACAATTTTGACAAGGTTTGAAAATTTGTTTCAGTCTTATTGTGATTTTCCATATTGCAGAGGTGTTTATTTGTCCATTAATTTAGCAAACACTTTGTATTGTCTTGGGTTGTTTGATACAAGCACTTTGAAAACAAGCACAAATCCTAGTTGGAAAGGTGTGTATACTTGGTATAGCCCACCGAAATACCCCAAGATTAGTGTGAAACACTTCTCTCTTTCGAGAGCGGATAGCTTAGAATTTTGGTGGCGCTGGCTCCCCCTTACTCAACACTCACTTCTCGGGCGCACCAACTTTGAATTCCTCAAAGAGGAATTTTCTATCTCTACTCAAGGGAGTCAGTAGTGAGTATCTTCAAGCATGATATTTTACCCTACACTATACCAAGCAACGATCGAAAGGCTAGGCTTCTAAAAACAAGAGGTGTCTAGTAAGGGCTTTCAGTTCAAGGGATACTATGATAAACTCCCTCAAGAGGCCTCCCAACTCTTAGAACAAGGGATTTTCACATCATAAAGATATTGAGGGAGGGCTATCATGTACCAGTTCCCATTGATTACAAACTTTCTTTGCAATCACAAATTTTTATAGTGGTTCGGAAGGAGTTGGATTTAGCTCATTACCACTAGGGTTATTCCCTTGGGGTGAGTACTTTTTCCCACCAAGACAGGCCCTCTACTTATGGGTAAACAAAAGCAAAATGAAAACTTTGTTTTTGGTCATTCAAGATCGCACTAAGGCATGAGGAGAGTGCATACACAAAGCTTTCAATTCACATTCGCAAGATTGTTCATTTTAATGCCCAAATCCAAAATGTGTGGGTGGAAAAGTAGTAATCCCTAAGTGCTTTTGATTCTCTGGATCGTTGTGAGGTGCAAGAGAAGTGCATACACACTAAGAAATCACTACCATACCACAAGACACGCCAACACTTGTAAATTTTAAGCAAGCTTATTATGAAACAAACAAGGTTATTTTTAGCCCAATGCCATGAGAATGCAAGTACATTTTAACCTTGATGAGTGTAGATGCAAGTTGTGTTCTTTTTAAACCCAGTGAGTGTACATGCAGTTCATTTTAAGCCATGAATGTGAAATGCAAGTTGTAATTGTTGTTTGTCAAGGTTCTTTTTAGCCCAATGCTATGAAAGATGCAAGTATATTTTAACCTTGATGAGTGTAGATGCAAGTTGTGTTCTTTTTAAACCCAATGAGTGTACATGTAGTTCATTTTAAGCCATGAATGTGAAATGCAAGTTGTAGTTGTTGTTTTTTTGTTGCTTAAAAAGGAAGTACTTTATTAAAATGAACCAAAAAAGGTTAGTATCTTCCTCCAACTTGCCACATGTTGCCAACCAAATGTTAGTAACCAGAATACCCAAGCCTATTGAACCAGAAATGCAGAGGACTAAAAATACTGGCAAAAATTTAAAAGCAAACCCTAAACAGGCAGTTGCGGCTCACGAGAGTGATCAAATGCATCACATAAACTATGACTGCGGCTCACGATGTATCGACTACGATTCACCAGAGTAGATGCGGCTCGATTTTATGACAAATGCGGCAAACTTGAAACATGGATGCGATGAACCACAACTAGTTGCAGTGCACGATCCCAAAATTGCAATCAATCGAAAATCTCCCACAACAAAATGACCTAATGATGTATACAACTTGACCCTATGGTTAGACTGACAACCAGAAAGCTAAATAACCCATATTTAACAAAAATAACTAGAACTTAAATGGAATCTAAATATGCCCTAATGCAAAGCAGTTACGTCATTTTGCTAGTGATTGTGTCGAACCGTACCTAAAACCCACAAAAACAAAAAATTTGTACTAAATCTGCCAAATTTTTTCCCTTCATGTTAGGTTCACCAAATGTAACCAAGGAAAAATTCAGGTTAGCAATATAAAGCATAAACTAACTAAATCCTAGCTAACAATGAAACACAATGGAATATAAAAGCATGAACAAATGAACAATCTGACCAAAACCCTCATGCACTCCATGAATCACCTTCATTGCCCCTCTCCATTTTGTTGTAAATATTATTTGCCCTCAGATTTTTGTGAGAAACTATTGACCTATAACAAAGCCCTTAGCAAAATATTGAAGGATTGGACTCAACAATTGCAAGTGTACTCAAAAATTTGCAAGCATGAAGTCTGCAAACAAGAAGTTTGAAGCATGAAGTGACAAAATTAGGTTGAGATTGCCCTTTTATAAAAGAGTCAATTTTAGATGAATGGCTAGGATTGACAATTGACAAATGCCCTAAGATGAAAGGCTGAGATTGAATATGACAACTAGCAATCAGGGTTAGGGCAGAATTAGGGTAAAATTTGAAATGGAGGGCTATGATTTAATTTAGGAAAATTAAATCAATGGATAGGAATGCATGTGACAAGAAGATATTGGGCACGAAAAAAGAGATTGCTAGAAAATAATCAAGAGGAATAGAAGATAGGAATTAATTAAATAATTAAGAATTATTTAATTAATAGTTGAATTTGGACCATAGGATATAATTAAATATTTTAATTATATTGAGAAGAAATATGGAAAAATAGAGCTTGCGGGCCTAGGTTATTTTTACATGTCCACAATAGGTAGAGTATAGTGAAAGATACATTGTACTCTTTTGAATATGATTAATATGATGACTACCAGAATTCTATCTATTTGATTTTATCTGTTACTCTATGAATATATATAATTAATTAGGGCATCCTTTTTTCTAGATCAATTGAGGTTTACTTTTATATTACTGAGTCCTGGGTATAAACTATAACACTCAGAAAGTACTTGGGGCTCAAAAATTTGGTCTATGTTTCCCCAGATTTCTTGCTAGAATTGGTTCCATTGTTGGGACCCTAGTTAGGTGATATAAAGGACTGTACCACCCAAAATTTAAAATTTAATTAGACACAAGGAAAGAAAAGAAAATTAATGAAGATATACAGATTTTTGGAACTATCCTCTTGGTGCTTACCCTGTGAGAGGGTGTTAGGAACCAAGGGGATTGAGAATGGAAAGGGGGAGATATTTCAGAAGGGATCCTCAAAGAGATATGACCAATAAATAATAAACTAGCAAATAACTACCATGGAAAATAGTAAAAGGATGAATGAAACCCCAAATCAACCACACACATGGAAAAAGGAGATAAGACAACTTCAAGAAAGATTAGAGAACAAATGGAATTGGCAAGAAAAGTAAACATGAAAAGCCCAAATGGAGAAGAGAGAAGACAACAATAGAGGATTGATAGAGAGGAAAGACACCGCAGAAGAATGGAAATGGAGGAAAAGAGAGTTGAGCACACCAATGAGGGTGTTGCTAAGTGTGCTAAAGGGGGTGCTTCCAAGGAAAAGAGAGAAGAAGATAGAAAATAAAATTGGGAGACTCCAGAGAAATCAGAACTATGTTGGGAAAAGGTAGGATAACTCATAACCAATCTAAGGAAGAATATCAATGATTATGGAGGATTGATAAATTTTCTATTAGGGCCATACAATAATACATAGACTCCATTATTATTGCAACCTTCTAAAAGTTCAAAAATCAATCCAAATCTATCAAACCTAACCATAAACTTGGATAATGCATTCAATGAAATTTTAAAAACTCTAGAGAAGATCACATCAATTCAAACAAAATATTTAGAAGAATTGGAGTATAAGTAATTTAAAAGAAGAAATAAGAAAAAATAAAGTGATTAGATTGAACTTGGGCAGAGAGTTATATTTACAAACAAATGAAATGTCACTAACAAATAAGAAAGTGAAAATATTTTTTGAAGAGTCACAACCCCCCAACGAGGACCCATCCCCTTAGTTGTATAAGAGTTAAAGAATTTTGAAAGAAGAGATACCACAAGGTAAGGAAATAAAAAAAGGAAGAAGGAAAGGAAGTAGAGTGGGAAGAGATGCTTGGAAAAGAATACTTTGATATAAAATTATCAAGAGACAAGGGTAAAGAGTAGAAACACTATACTATTAGAAAGGTAAAGAAATAGAAAGAAGAAAAGCCTGGTCCACAAATCCAAAAATTTAAAAGAAGTAGAAAAATAATATGAAATCATCAATCAAGATCCAAATGTTTGGGAGAGACACAAAAAAATCTGTAAATCATATATTATAATTATAATCACTATGGGAAAGATAACATATTGATAAAGATAAACCAAAACTACTTGACTTTGTCTCTTCAATGAGGAAAGAAGTCCTAGATTGATATAAAAAGACTTATCCAAAACATGGGAAAAGTCATAATGAGGTGAAACAAGATTTCCTAGAAAAATTTGACACCCCAGATATCCCAATAGAGAGTGTGAAAAAAATGAGAGACCTAGTCCAAGGAGAAGAAGAATCAGTAAAAACATATGATAAAATATTTAAAGCAATTTGTTGCAAATTGTAAGAACCCCTCACTAAGTGATAAAAGATAGAATGGTTCATTTATGGATTACAAAAAGATACAAGATAAACTTTTTATGGAAGGATATTCAATACTTACATAGACCTAATTACCATGGCATACTACATTGAAGCCCAAACCTAGCGTAAACCTCAGAAGGATGGCATAAAGGAGAATATTGAGAAGTTACAACTAGCAGTAGAACAACTAGCCATAAAAAAATCAATTTTAGCAAGGGGAGAAACAAAGAAAAGAAAATAAATTTGGTGCACATATTTCTCAAGGGAAGGTCACCTTCAGAATGATTATCCTTAAAGCCCACAAAGAAAGAACGACAACCAAACTACATGTAGAATTGAAGACAATTGTGACTAAGACAAACTCAGTCTAATGTGGAACTTACCAAGAATGAGATAGTCACCTCACTAAGGATTTTCCTACAAATCAATTTCAAATCTAGAACACATAGAATCATCCTAATCCTAGATTCCCTATGAACCACAATTATGACGTAGACATAGACAAGAACATGGCATATGTTAAGGGACTAGTAGAAAGACCTCTAAATGATGCAATTTATAGACAACCACCATGGAGAGACAATAGAAGTGCATATGTGCTACAAAATAACCAACTGCAAGACTACATGGGAGACAGTAGGAAATAAAATTATGGAGGAAGATGACACAACAAAAAAATTGCTAAATAAGTGATGTTCCATTCTACAACTACAAAAATATAGGTCATTATGCTATGAAATGTTGGGAAGAAAAGAAAAGAAAATGTCCATTTTTTGGAGATGATTCCCACAATATTTTTAGATGTGATAAGACAAAACAATACTATCATAATAATACAACACATTCCAAAAGTGATGATTTGCAAGACCACAAAGGAGCTAGAGTAATCAAAAGAGTACCACAAGGACGTAAAATAAGTCAAAGAATAGATAACTGGTCCTCAGATACATCGAATGAAGACTATTGTGAAACAAAAGGACAACCACAAATAAAGACAAAGAAGAAATCTAGAACAAAGAAAAATAAAGTTATAGTGTTAACTAGACAAGGAACTGATATCAAAAGAAATAGATAAAGGGAGACTAAGGAGATCAATAAAAATCAGATCCAGAAGAGGAGGAATATGATTACTTCTGACCAAGTAAGAAACAACATGATAAGATAGTAGAGAAAGCAAAAGAACAAATCATACAACAACAAAAGGATGACATATAATTTTTCAAAAGAAGTGATGATGTTGAAGAATTTAGCCTCTTTGGCCCAATAAAAAGACCTCCTAGTGAAATTAAAATAGTTGGGAAAATATTGGAACAAAAAAAAATCCATCAAATTATAGAAGACCAAAATTGGAATAATGGTCCTCTCCTAATCACTAAAAATCTTAATAACAAAACAAAACAAAAAATGTAATGGTAGACCTAGGTGCAAACCTAAATATCATTCCAACAACCACTTGGGAAAGAAAGGCTAGGTAGACCCAAGATCATCAGAACACCAATGAACATTAGTTTAGTAGATGGTTCTATCATGGAGACATTAGGGACTTGGAAAAATATAGAAGTACATATAATTTAGAAATTACACAATTATTTATTTGAATTTGTTTAGATGAATGAACCTTTTAATACCTTTAGAGCCTTACTAGGATTGAGGTGGTTTGTGAATTCTAACAAGATAATAAAATCTAGGAAGGAAGATATATATTTTGTGAATGAGAATAGGATAGTTCACATTCCATTAGGAGAAAGAGAAGATAGAACATACACAAAAGAAATTGAACAAGATAGAGAAGAAGAAGATCTGAGAAACCTCTACTCTATCTCAAGATTACCCATCGTAGAAGAAGAGGAAGATCCCAAAAAATTTAGAGAAATTGAATTAGAAAGTGACAATGATAGTATGGATAGTGATGATGTTTTAGCTGCATGGATGCAATGGGAATAAGAACTAACATCCCAAAAGGTATATGGCTTTCAGAGATCATTTATGGTACACAGGAAACCTATTAGACCTCTGCAAATTATTGCAAGTCCAAGAAAGATACCACAAAAGTGCAAACCCATTACAAAAACACTAATCTAGCATGCCCCAAGCATATCCAAGCATACAAAATCAAAGAACTCAATATAACAACTAGTAACCTCCAAAAGAAATAAAACGTATATAAGTTATAAATATGGGACAAGAAAAGCAATAAAACATAAGGGGATCATTTATAACAAGATAATACTATCCTTAACAATTAAGTCTTATTATCTACAAGTAAAGGGTAGGCCTAATTTTGAACGTCCATTTCCTTAACCTAACTCTAAACAGATAAAATGTAGGATCAAAGAAAAGTACCATATATAGCTTAAATAAAGTTAACACATAAATGTACTATAGTCTTTTCATATCCCACAAAAAGTAATAAACTAGTCAGAAAAATAGTCGTAGAAAAATAACAAGCAAAAAACATGGAAAGATGGAAAAATGGCTAGAACATTTATTGTGCTCACCTCACACAAGAGTTATAAATACCCCCTCCACCACCTCATTTCCACTCACTACGCATTCTATTCTTGCTAAGATTTTTCACTCTTGTCACTTTGCACTAAACCCTACGCTAGTTTCCACTCAACTAGAAAACTTTAGCTATTACAATGGTCACACCCATTCTCATTGATGTCTCTCAGAAGCCAAGGCCAAAGTATAAATGATTCCCATACAAAGAAATGAAGAAAAGCCCAATAGGGGCATTCTCAAAAGTTCCCACAGAGGTTATCTACATAGAAGATATCAAAAAATACATATGTTGTGCCTTGCACACATGCCTTGTTCAAAACGGGGACCCCCTCTTCTGTCTCACTTTAGATTGGTTTGCCTTTTCTCCTTAAGAGAAAGGTCCTCAAATTTTGGTTTTTTTCATCTCCCCTGGTTTTTATTGAGTTTTATTCAAATTGGGAGTTGGGTTGTTGTCTTACAACAATGGGTTAGATTGATCATTACTTGAAAAATACCTTAGGGTGATTTTATGCTAGGTTGGATTCTGCCTTGGGGTTTTCCAAACCTCATAGATTTTAGTGAAATTTGAAATTAGCAAAACTCCCAAGCTTCACAGAATCTACCATCTTCTGAAATCTCCAAATTTGGGGGTCTTTAAGATCCTCAAAAGCTTTTTCAACGGGTGAGTGTTTGAAACAAATGACTGATATGACAAAGATCTATGCTATCAGGGTGCATTAATGTCTGAGGTACAAGAGATTAAAACCAATTTTGATTGAATTAATTTACTATTATTTTCATTTTCAAATTTAAAATGGAGTTAGAACGTGACCTAGAGCATCCAAGTGAGCGTGAGGAGGTCAAATTACAGTGTTTTAGGCATGATTTAGGGTAAATTCAATAGCATTTCTTCACAATTCAGGCTTAAAGGTTAGTTCAAACTTCATTACACTTGTTTTAAATAGAATTCCTCCCATTTCTGTATAATTCTATAATGAAGTCACATAGGGATTGAAACAACAAGTTTCAAATGTATAATGATCATGATTGTATTCCTCGTGTTATGGTTTTTAATGGTTGAAAGGAGGTAATTTTGGTTTTAGGATTTTCATTGAGGTCATTTTCATGGTTGAATGCTTGAGTCTGAAATCACAGATTAAATATGGCACATTAGGGTTTTGCATAATTTTACATTTCTTGTTTTGAGATTATAGTGGTTTAAACAACTTATCTTGGGGTTTTGGAATGCTTTATTTAGAATGGTTCCAATGATGAATACTTTAAACCTTTGCATTCACAGTTGAGAAAATGAGTACTAGGGTTTTTCATGTTGCATCATGTCCATATTGCATGGGAATTTAAGCAAATGATTGATGAATGCATTTTAATCCACGATAAAATTATTTAGGGTTAATGAATTTGTAAATTTAAGATTAAACTATCTAAAAACCCCACTTGTTACATTCAAAATGAGTCGCCATGATCAAAATCACAAAATTACAAAGCCAAGAAAGTTGCAAACTCAAGGAATTCGACTGTTATTTCAAAAATCTGTGGGTTTCCAAAATCCGGAAGACCTCAAAATTACTGAAGGTTAAAACTTGAAAGAAAAAACAAGTAAAGCTTGGATATTTGACACCTTTTGGGGAAATTTTTGCTTCATGAATTTTTTCATGACATCCTAAAATCCTTGAGTCTTTGAGAGTTCAAAGGAGAGTTAAGTATTAGTCATTCTTAGCAAAAATAGTCTTCACAGATTTTGTGACCTCACATAATCCCCAATGTCATCAAAAGTTCACAAAATATGCTAGACCTTTTCTTTCATCAAATTGACCCTGTCATGGAATTCCATCTTCCATGAAATGTTTAAAGGTTGACATAAATCTATGAAAATTTTAAACACCCAAGCCTTCAAAGAATATAAGTTAAATTGATAGGATGTGTTCTTCAAAGATTTCACGGATTAGTGAAATCCTAAAAGTTTGTCAAATTTTGTAAAATTTGTTTAAGAAGTGAAAAGTTGGACCTCACTAAAACAATAATCTCATGGATTTTTTCCTACCATGAAGTTTTACAAGATTACTCAAAGTCCACAAAATTTCTAAATGTTCAAGCCTTTTAGAGAATGAGGATGTAAAATTTTCCTTTTCAGAGATTTCATGGATCCCCAAAATTCTCGAGCTATTGAAGTTATGAAAATTTGCTTAAGGTTGAAAATGGTGATAGTTGCTAAATTCATTGTCTCATGAAATTTGGTTACACATGAAATAATCACTGATCATTTAAAATTTGTGAGTTGATTGAAAACCTGAAACAAGTTTTGAAAGGGGTATGTTTTAAAAAGGCAATAGTATAACTTATTTGTATATTTTTCCATCTCTTGGAATCCATGAAAGCTATCTAAATCTTTACAACATGAGTTCAAAATGATTTTTTAAGCAGTTGTGGGGGGTGTGATGGTCTTCCTTGTGATTTTGTAATGAATTTGAATATGTTTAGATTCTTATGGGAAATTTGTCCATTATTTCCACACTTCTCCTCCCTTTCAAGTAATTTAGGCTACCTTTGCTAATAGATTCGGGATAAAACAAGCAAGCAAGTAAGAAATGATGACGAACATGCAGGAAAGGGTGAGAAGGAAAAGATTTCAAGAACTACACAAATGAAGTTTGATTTTAAGCAAGTCTTTCTAGAAACAAAGATTGTGTCCTATTGGGAAAATGTAGGAGATAAAAATTTAGGTCATGTGGACATTGAAGATTTCAAGAAAAGGATGTATGGACCAAATCCTACTAAAATGGCCAAGAAGATGGTCAGGAATGGAATTGCTCAAGTTGCAGGATTTCCTCCAACTGTCCTATGTCTAGAACTTATCATTGAATGTGCTAAACATTACAACCATGATCAGAGAAGAGTTATTCAACCAAAGGGCAGGCTAATGGCTAATTTCAGAGAGGAGGCCTTGGAAAAAGTGTTTGAGATCCCTTCCCACTCCAAGTTAGCAATGTTCATTCTAGAAGATGTAAAGAAATTCTATTTAGATGGTCTAGAGAAGTTCCTAGAGATCATACATATTAAATTGGCTAACAAGACAAGGCAACATTTTTCAAAAATTCCCAAAAATCCATAAAGGAGTATTTTCATGATGAACATGGGGACATGGTGCCATTGCTAAGAAAAATCATGGGCTTGGAAAAGGTTGCCTAGTTTGAGGAATGGATGTTTTATGTGATTGAAGAAATTAACAAAGGGAAGAATTTTCATTAGACTAGACTTTTAAGCAACAATATTGATAAGTAGCTCAAGGAGGTAGAGAAGACTAGAAATTTCACAATAACCTCCTATGTAGTATAAATGTTAGCTATAAATTTCAAATATAGAGGGATAACTTGCAAAGAAGTGGTGGGTAATGAGCTCAAATATCTCAACATAGATTGTTATCCACAATTGCACCTATCCAACACTTTTGATTATAAGAGGGTCAATGATGCCCTTTTAATACATACATTGTTAGAACTTTGCAAGGCGACTATGGATTTAGTGAAGAAATATGGCTCCTGGTTCATTTAGTTTTTTTTCTTCTTATATTAGAATACAAGGTTGCCCGAATAGATCATAAAGGTCTCCCAAGTACTCAACTAATAAGATGGTACTGTTAGAAGTCACAAGGTAGTTGGTGGCTTTTGATAAAGTTCTAAAGGACATGCACAAAACAGGAATGGGAAATGAATTCCCAGTGGCAATTGATGGTTTTGAGACCTATCCTACTATTACAAGTGCATTAAACTTAGAAGTAGAATTGAAATTCTTTCAATTTCAAAATCACATAGAAACAAATAATTTTGACCCCTATGGAGTAGAAAAGAAGGCTAAAAATAGGTCATACAGGCATAAGCCCATATAGAATATTATTGGGATAATTTTAGGGATGAATTTGAGGTGCTGAAGAAGAGATATTCAAGGATTTCAGTTGAAATGATCAGGCTTTACAAGCCCTTTGATATTACAGATCAAGTTGATGATGATGGAGATTTGATACAATATCATGATTATGTTGAAGTTAAAGATAAACCAATTGCTCCTAGAGATTGGTTGAAGAGGAGGAAGTAACTAACTCGATGAAGTAATGACTCTAGTGTTGAAATACATAAAATTATGGGCCAATTATAAGGTCCAATGGACTTGAAGGTTGATGGAGTCAAATGTCATGATTTAATGGGGGCCAGAGCCAGAAGGAGAAGAATTTGAAATTTGTGATGTTGAAGAAGGATAATCTAAGGAAGAACATATTGAAATAAGAAAGGCTAAGTGAAAGAAGAAGAAAGATTCCCCCAAGAGAAAGCTTATAGAGAAGAATAGGAAAGCAATAAAAACATCTGTTGAGGACCTCACAAGAGAAGAAAAGGGGAAAATAAAAGAAAAGTGCTTCTTCCTTAGTTGATCAAGCTCCTCCTTCTCCTTCAAAGGAGAAAACACTCCCATATGCTACTACAACACAAGAAGAGGAACTTCCTTCTACTGCACAATTTGAAGATAGGCCACACAAACAAAGGCGAGGAAAAAGATGGGGCAATCAATGTGGAAAGTTAGGGGAGAATCCTTCTATTGTGTATCAAAGAAAATCCTCTCCAAGGAATTCCATTCCATTCCCAAACTTGGAAAATTTGGACAAAATAGCAAAAGAGCTTGAAGAGGCCACAAGGAAAGGTCAACCACCCTGGGTGAAACTAGTGAGACGACTCTTGATGAACATGAAGAAGAAATTTTATGCATCAAGAGTCTGCAATGGAACAACCTATTGATAACCAATCTTTGGATTCAGTGCCACCATTATTAGTAGAGGTAAACATTGAGTGACAAAAGGAAGCTGAAGAAATATCTGCTGACCATAAAGTACATATGCAAGAAATTAATATTGAAAATGCAGAACAATAGAAACAACATTAAGAATTGCAAAGAGATCAACAAGAAAAACAAGATAAAATCAAAGAAAATAAAGAATAAGAAACTCAAGAGCTATAGGTTAATGAAGAGTAGGAGGAGGATCCCAATGTTGAGAAATCTACTGCCCCTAATTGGTTAAAGGAAAAACTCTAGACATTAAACCTATTTTGGAAATTGCTACTCCTAATTTAGATGATTTTTTGGCTAAAATAAATAAGACCAATGAAAGGAAAAGGGATAGGATATATTCTAAAATTGTAAGGGATGAATCAAATAACAAGATTGTGCACATTGCCACCCCAGCTGCTGATAATGCTAAGGGAGACATTGCTTTCAAAGATTATCATGTTTCTTCAATAAAATTGGGATCAACTTCTAAGAAGAAAGAGGTCCATGAATAAAGAGAGTCAGTAGAAATAATTCTACAGAGGTTGGAGAAGAAAGTGAAGGCCAAAGAACAACTAAAAGCATAGGTAGAAGAACTACACAATTACATTAAATATTTGGTTAGTGTTGTACAAACTGATGTTGGTCCTTTTGCCCCACCAAGATGAGTTGGGTAAGATGAAATCTACTTCCCAAGCTACTTAGAAATGGATAGCAAGGGTGTTTGATAAAGGTATTCCAATTTTGGATGATATTGTGCAATTGTATAATAGATGTTTAGTTTGTTCCCAGAAAATGCAAGAAATAAATGCTATTTGAAAAGCCTCAAATGATAAAATTGTGGTTAGATTGGAAATGTTGACCAATATACCACAACAAATTTTGGTACATGAAAAATAATTTCTAAAGATAAGATTCATAAGCCTGAATCATGGCTCTAGTCATTCAAGTTTAAGAGGGAAATAATGGACCAAGTCTTGGTAGATTGTGAAAGAAAAGAGGATTTGAATGAAATCTATTTAGGTTGTATTGAATTTTTAGAGGTAATGATTGGAAAGACAGTTGCAAAGGAGAGTGTAAAAATTGATATCCTGAAGCAATGGTGGAAGGATAATTTTTCTCATGTTACTGATGTTGCTATCACATAAGACCATTTGGAAGATGCAACAATGTTCTTAAGTTTCCTGCATAGATTTCCAAAGTCTTGGGTTGAATGGACAAAAATGTTTAAAGGTTGTAAGGTTGAGGTAGCGTCCATGTCACATAGCATCAGGATAATTCCCACGCTAGCTCAAGGAGAATTAAATGCAGTACCATCAAGATTCCAAGAAGATATTAAAAAGGAGAAAATAGGATGAACAATTTTTGATGAAGATCAACCTTGAGTTTTGTGCTAGTACTATTTTATTTGCAAAAATCCCCATGACCTAGCTAGCTGCCTCAAGTTTGGTGATATATGTGTTTTTATTATTAAAAATGCATTAAATTAAATGGGCCAACTTGTTTTATCCACTCAATGTAAACTGACCATATGATTAAATCTTAGCCATTGTTTTTGAGTTGATCTCAAACCCTAAGTTGTAATTGAAACTCTATAAATATGAGGTTTTCCCTCATTGTAAAGGGTTGATCTAGAATTGTTGTAAAGATATTTTGAAGTTAATACAAGGAGGAGACATTGAATTGTAGTGTTCTAATTCTTGTTGCTTCTAAATATTGCATGGTTCCTACTTCCAATTTCATTTCCAATTATTAATTTCAGTTTATTCATAGTAATGGAAAAGTGTTGAAGATATTTGATGAATTTGTTGCTCATACCATTTGTGATTTGTTGCTAGTAAATTAATTTTTATGGTTAGTTTGAGTCATTTATTGCATTAAGTTTAATTGTGGATGTTTATGCATGTTATTCCAGTATTCGGGTATATGTGTAAATGTTTATGATCGAAAAAAAATTGAAGGTTTCCTTTGAAGATTACACCATTTATGTGGCATTGTGGGTTTAACCTTGATTAAATAGGAATAGGTTTTATGGTTATTTTTCTATCTACAACATTAGTCATTATTGTGATTGTCCTTGGGTTTTAGATTTAGGATTTTTAAACCCTTATCTTTTGATCTTTATTTATAAGTCTAGGTTAGTTTTAGAAGGAAGCATCATTGTGAAACTACCATATTTGATGATTAAGAAGTTATTTTCAGGTTAAAGATCTAAAAATACAGTTAGGGTTTGTACCAATTTTTATATTTCATTAAAACGTTGTTTCGAAGCTTTCAATTTTGTTGAACCATAAATGCCCTTTGTAAAACCATCATAACATTTACCACTAAGTTATCTTTGCAAAGTCAAGACCTGACATACAAATCCTTGGGTTTATTTTTCTAAAGTTTTCTGAGGAGAAATTTTCTTTAAGATACATGGTACCTAGTTACTATGTCTACGTTGTGAAGTGAAAAACACTCATCAATAGAATTGGTGCTAGAAGGAGGCAAATTTGAACAAAAGCTAGAGCATATAGGATCATTCTCACTTGAAAGGTTTTGAATAATAATCTGAAGATCTACATTGAATCAGGGAGAATTTCTTGAGCTTATATCCCCCACACGAGGTAGAAGAGTTGCAACATGGGGGCATTCATCATCAGCTCCACCTCATAATTCCACAACATTCACTTCTTCCATTTCATCTTTATCTTCATCTTCATCTCACATCCCATATTTTTTACCACAACCACCACCTCCACCAATGGATTGGTTACCAAACAACCCCTCACTCCTCACATTCAATAATTATCTTTATATACCTAAGAACCCTAAAAAAAATTGTTCTAATTTTCATGTCAACGACCCTAACAGAACTATTGAAGAACATATCAATATTTTTTAGGGTGTTATTGTAAATAGAAGGATAGATCATGAAGTTGTTGCATGCAGGCTCTTTCCTCATTCCTTGGGGGAAGAGGCCTTTTATTGGTTTATTCATCTACCAATAGGGTCAATCCAAACTTGGAAAGTCTTGAAAGAAGCATTTTTGGGAAAATTCAAGATCCATATCAATCCAACTGAGTTATATAAACAATTTATTGCAATAAAAAGGCAAGAAAATGAGCCTATAAGCTTATTTAGTAATAAATTTCATAGGGATTACACTAGGTTGCAGAAACCTTACAATATAGATGATGAACCAACAAGGCAGGTTTATTATGCAAATTTGGATAATATTACTTCTATCTTCGTGAAAGGAGCTAATCCAACTCCACCTTCCTTGGTAGAGGCATATGCTGAAGCAGTAAAAGCTAGCACTGACTTGGGATAAAATATTTCAGGACCAACCAATTCTTTGGGGACAACAAGTTCAAATAAAATTCAAGGAATAAGTCAAGATTTGGCTCATCACACCCTTATTATGAATCGAATTCCACATAATCAATTGGTACTCAATCTAGGTTCTCCATTAGGACAAGCCCCGCCAACTCAACCTATATACTTACAAAAAAAATATCCTACAAGAACCCCTGAGGAAAAGGATGAAATCAAAGATCTCATAGATCAAATGAGAAGCTCATTGCTGAGGTTACTTACCTAAAGAATCCAAACAATGAATTATAGAATTCTCAAAAGAATTACTAGTCCAACTACAGTCAAAATCAAGGTTAGAATCAAAGTTATAATCAAGGAAAAAAACATAATTATATAAGGTAGAATAGAACATGAATACTCATCCCAATTATGGTGGAGTTTTGTCACCACTAGATATAAAAAACACATCTAAGAACAAGCCTCCTGGACGAGTATGTTTACCTAAGGTAGTGATCTCTAATTGGTGTAGGTTGCATAATACTAATCAACACTCAGAATTGAATTATCAAGAATTCCAAATTACAACAAGCATATTTCAATTGGAAGTGCAGAATGTTGAAAATGCAGAAACCCCTGCTGCATATGGACATGAAATAGTTCCCTCAACTTCGTATGACTCTACTATGGTAGTGAAATCCATTCCCTAAAGAGGATGATAATTAACCTGGAGATGAATAGGCTCTTGCCTCTTTATTTGAATCATACTCTATTTGCAATGAAGAGGGTGATGTTCAAATGTTGCAGAAAAAAAGACAGACATACAACTTGCGAAGTAATAAGTCAAGAGGCCCTTTCACAACTTCTACCCCTCCAAATAATCTTGGAATACCTACAGATCCAAAAGCGAGCAATAATCCAACACCACAAGTACCTACTCAATTATTTGTTAAAGGACCTCACACAAAATTAGAAATTGCTCAAATAGGGCAGTATGTGGTTGAAGAAATAAAGAAAATGAAGGTAAGCCTCTTTATCTTTGAGTTATTAAAAGTTTCAGAAATCTAAAATGCCTTGTTTAATTCCATCAAAGAGTTTGCTAAGCCAAAGGCTTCATCCAGTACACCTGTAGTTGAGAGAATTTAGGAAAAGGGGAAAGAGAAAGCTGAAGTCTCTCAAGTAGAAACTCCTATCAGCATATTTAAGTATAAGCGAGAATCCCCTCCTTTCCTTTTGAATTTACATATTTTTGGAAAGAATTTGCATAATTTTTTGGTAGATTCAAGTGCTTCAACGAATGTCATGCCACTAGCTATGTGTAAAGCTTTAGGTATTACTCCTACTCCCTCTCAAAGGAATGTAATTCAATTGGACAAGACTAAGGTTAATGGTGGGATAATTGAATAGAATCTAGATGTAGTTAGCTTTTGATCCACTTATTCAACATTTGATAGATATACAAGTGGTGGATATATCGGATACGTATGGCATGCTATTGAGCAGAGACTGGACTAAGACTTTGAATGGATATATTTCCATGAATTTCTCCCACATGTGGTTCCCATGGAGAGGCATAGTTAATCAAATAAGAGTAGAAAGGGAGCCTCACATGAAACACATGATAACTAAATATAATCAGAATAATGAGGTGTTATTTTTAGAAATTGATCTTGGTGTATATTCCCTTGTTGCTTTGTGGAGTGAAGAAATTATGATGTTGCATGATACCTCCACATATACCAAGAATTTAGTTAAAGTTCCCAACAACACTGAGGCATGTGTTGAAACTAATGATGAGCCTTATTTAGATGAAGAATGAGAGATTTATGAAGGATTTCATGAGTTTATGATAAGATGTGTTAATGATCAATTGAGCTTGGGAAATAAGGTAGATTTCAAGGATTTTTTGCTACCTTGCTGGTGTAGAATTCATTATTAATCACATTTAGAATTTGAATGTGCCTATGTAAAATAGAAATAGAGAAGATTAAATACCAGGGAGTCCTTCTAGTTTAGCCCCAGATAATGCAAAAGCATGATTTTTTTTAGAAGAGCAATCTTTCACACAACATAACCAATCTAAGGAAGTGTTATAGAAAATGGACAAAGTGTCATTAGAAGGTAAGAACAAAACAAAAATTTGGGCATTGATATTTGACGGTTCCATGGTAAAACAAGGGGTTGGAGCTAGATTTTAGTTGATTAATCCTAATGGTAAGACCCTTTTCACAACACATAGACTACAATTTTACTATACTAACATTGTTGAATATGAAATGTTAGTGCATGGGATCCTAATGGAAATATGCAAGAAAGCCAAAGTGTTGAAAGTGTTCATAGACTCAAAATTGGTGATAAAACAAGTATAAAAATAATACTCTTGCCATGATAAAATATTGGAAAATTATCGACATTGTGTGTGGTATTTTTTAGAAAGTTTCAATGCTTTTAACATTCAGTTGATCTCCAGGAGTAAAAATCACACAACTGATGCTTTGGCTCAGGTAGCTAGCACACTACAACCACTGCCATTGTTTGGATTGAAGAAGTTTACAATGGAGCTCACACACACTTCTTTAGTGCCTGAAAATTGATGAACTTCCAATTTTTTGAAGATGACAAGCACATAGTAGATTTCATCACCAGTTTAGATGTGTCCATAGCACAGTTCATAGATGAAGTTGAGCTTGAAGAAGCAAAATTGGATCTTGAGGGAATAGTTAATTTAAATATGAATATGATACCAAGAGGAATGGTCCAATTGGAACAGATTTTTTATTTTGACCAGTTAGGGAACTAGGACCAACAATCCAAGAAGGAGTCGATAGAGAATAAACATGATACTTACAATATGGGTACTAGTAATGATGTAAAAAATGTTTTTGTTGGAAAAGTCTGCACACCAATAGAAAAGAATGTGATAATTAGAGCCTTGCATGTATACCATAATGTGATAACATGGAGCTATGAGGACTTGAATACTTATGACACATCAATAATTATGCACACTATTCCTCTCAAGGCAGATGCTAAAATTTTCAGATAAAGACAATGATCATTTAATGCAATATAAGAGCCTATCATTTACAAGGAAGTACAAAAAATATTGATAGCTAGAATCATATTTCCTATACAACATTCAGCATGGGTGAACAACTTGGTTCTAGTTAGAAAGAAGAACAAATAAAAAAAATTATGGGTAGACTTTTGTAATCTTAACAGAGTTTCAGAGAAAGATAACTACTCGCTGCTCTCGTTGGATGAGTTGTTGAAAATTATAAATGGATCCCAAATGATGTTGTTTTTGTATGGTTACTCAGGATACATTCTAGTTATGGTGGCACATGAAGATAGATTGAATACAACATTCACCACAAAGTGAGGAACTTTCACCTATAGATGCATGCCTTTTGGGTCGATTAATGTAGGAGCAACTTTTCAACGTGCCATGGATATCTCCTTTAAAGAACTAGTTGGTAAGTATTAACATTTGTATGGATGATTTAACCATGTTTTTGAAGAAACAAGAGGACCATGTATTGGATTTATGTAAAGTATTTCACTCAACCCCAAGAAGTGAATCTTTGGAGTAATAGAGGGTAAGTTACTTGGTCACATTATTTCAAAAAAAGGTAATATCTATTGATCTTGAAAGAGTACAAGCTATATTGAAAACACAACCACCACCTAGTAAGAAATAACTTAAATCTTACTTTGGTAAGATAAACTTTGTACACAATTCTATTACTAGTTTTGTAGAAATTGTCAATTCATTGAATTCCATGCTTAAACAAGATGCAAAGATTGATTGGACACCTGAAGCTAAGCATGCATTTGAGGAGATTAAGCAAGAAATTGTAGATGCTTCCATTCTAGTGAGTTTGGATTACACATAACCTTTTTATATTTGTTCATTCACATCAGACCATTCGTGTGTTGCTATGCTTACTCAAAAAAGAGAACAAGGGCCTAAACATCCAATAGCCTTTATGAGTGCCTCTCTCAAGGATACAAAATTAAGGTATATGAATGTTGAGAAATAAGCCTTACGCATTAGTGAGAGTTGACAATAAATTTAGGCTTTACATTTTGA